>CANUEY010254440.1:0-21890 GCA_948099555.1 Croton setiger
TATATAACCTATATATACTGGTCTGTAGAGGTATGTTTTCTTTATGTGACCAATCTGTTTGTGAATGAAGTTTTATATATGAATGTTAACTGTGCTTGCTTGAAATATATCTATTATGTTGCTGTATATGCAAAGTATATACATGCTATATATACTGGTTATATGAATGAGTATATATGACAGTATATATAACCTATATATACTGGTCTGCAGATGTATGTTTTCTTTATGTAATAAATCTGTTTGTGAATGAAGTTTTATATATGAATGTTAACTTGAAACAAACCAGAAATAACAATGCCACAAACTAGAAACAGAGAATATTCATAACTCTATTAAAAGCAAACTATATGAACACAAATATAATTGTCACAGAAACAGAGCAATTCAGAAACAGATTTAATAATCAAATAATTCAGAAACAGAGAACACTCATGAACACAAAACAATAGTCAAAACAGAATTAATAATGAAGAAGCAACATACCTTTAAACAATCACAGAAACAATTAATCCAATCACCAATGTTGATAAAAACAGAGTTGAAAACAGAGATAGATGGAAAAGGAAAAATGAGACAGATGGAAAAGGAAGAACAAAACAGAGACAAATGGAAAAGGAAGAACAAAACAGAGACAAATGGAAAAGGAAGAATGAGAAAGATGGAAGACAACTTCTACGGTATTTTAGTCCACAAAAAGAACGAAGAGGAATTCTGCACAATAAAAAGAAACGAAGAGGAAGATGAAGTCAATGGCTGCGGTATTTTAGTCCAACAGAAAGAGAGGAAGAGGAAGTTAACGGCAAATAAATGCTATTTTAGTCTAAGGATATTTTGGTCCTATTATTAAAATATATGCTATTTTTTAAATTTTTATAAATTTATACTATTTGGTTTTTTTTAGGCAAATAATATGTTATTTCATACAAATACCCATAACATACTGTGTTTATTGAGAAAAATAAGGGGAAAATAAAATTCTAGTAGAGTCAATTCAACTATTGGACCCATAGTGTCTATACCTACCACACCCAGAGCCCTGCATATACACCAAATCAAAATGCTTAACTCCAGAGAATGTTATCATGTTATAATGCTAAGTTAACTAAATACAAAGTCAACAAATTGCTGAGTTAACTAAATACAGTGTCAACGAAATAATGTTAATGTTAATGTGTTATTTTTTTTTTTTTAAATTGAGAGTGGGAATTCAAACTTTAGTCTATTGTTTAATTCGTATATACATTTACTGTTAAATTATGTATTTATATGCTGCTAAAATATTTGTAAATCTAATTATTTATTATTTAACAAATTGTAATTTCACAATAACCTCAACTTATAAAAAAATCAATACAGAACTAAATGAATATCACTTTTTATAATTTATTATAACAAAGAAAATTAATTTCAAATATTAATTAAAAATCAGTTTTGTTAATATTTATATTTACGGATATAATATTAATAAATTTACATATTTATATATAATATGTATTTACTATTTGTAACATTGATAGATATGCAGATGAACTTTTATATATATCCTTAAAAAGTAATATTTATTTGATATTTTATAAAAAAAAAAAAAAATTGTCATTTATTTAATATTCTAAAATATGTGGCATTTACTAAAAATAAGTCTATATTATAATTTTTAGAAAAATAATTATAAACACATAGAGAATTCACAATTTACAAATGTCTTTTACATAAGAAAAGAAGAATGAGTGCATAATATTCTTTTGCTGCAACAGTGGGTAAGGAAGTTCAAACTTTCCTTCTTTAAGTTTATAATTGAGATCACAACAAAATATTACTTTTGATTTCTTCTCTTGATATAATTTGTCAAACAGAAGTAAATTAATTACTCTTTTTGTAATAACTGATCAGTTTTGAAATTAAGAGTAAATATATGGAATAGCAAACTGCCCTTTGTTCAACCCAATGCACTAAATTGTAGATTGCGGTTTTATAAAGGAGTTGTTAGGATTCGTCCACAAATTTTGGGGTTGTTAGAGATTCGTTCACAAAATTTATTCTACTACCTAAAACATCCAATATGAGCAAAATAATGTCAAGAAAAAACTCTTTGGAGAAAAAAAAAATGTTTATGAGTATTGTTTGTGTTTGACAAATGTTTTGTTTACCTTTTGTTTATGATTATAATTTATTTTTGTTTGTACATGTTTATATTTGTTTTACAGTTGTTTATGTCAGTTTGAGAGTTGTTTATATCTGTTCGACAGTTGTTATCTGGCAACCTAACTTCTAGTTTTCCGACTGAAAACGTCCAAAATTTCCTATCGGAAACTTCATTGTTGTTCCTCCACCATGATTCAGATCGAAGATTCTCAATTTCGGAAGAAGAACTCGGGTTTCATCTTGGTTGCCGATGGTTTGGCTTGAAAATCAAAATCTCTGAAATTGATTTCGGTCGATGAACTGCACCTGCTTCAATTATATTTCTAATTTGCAGTCGGTTGAGGGAAACCACAACGGAAAAATGATGGAAGCCGGACGGAAGCATGAACAAGGTGTGGCAAAACACTATGGCTCGCTGGAGAAGATGATCGGTGGGAACTCTGGTTGCATTTTCGTTTTCAAGATTGCAGAGAAGAAAACCCTGTGATAATTCTGACTAGTTTTGAAAATTGTCATGCAAAAAATCTATTATTAATTTAATAATTATGTTCGAACTTAAATTGGGTACATGACTGATACTTTAATCAATATTAGATTGTCTTGATTGGAAATTTTATGTCATAAAATTTGTATAATTCAACATGCTTTATATGAGCTTTATATTTATGTGATACATTAAGAAAATAAGAGTTGAGAGTCTAACTTAGTGATTAATGTATTGTGTTGTGATCTATTGATTAAGATTTTGAATTTTCAGATAGAGAAACCTTATTGTGTGCCAATTATATTAAATCTCTCAGTTTGAATTAAACAAATAATAATAATAATAATAATAATAATAATAATAATAATAATAATATTTTTTTTTTTTTTGAGAAATTAATGTTTTTCATTTGAGGTATTGTTAATTTTATTTTTCTTAATATTCTAAAATTAGATTATATTGGGTGTAATAGTAATTTAAGATTGGTATGCTAAATACTTTAACTATTAATTTTATCAATTTATTAAATACATTATTTTTTTATAAATTGATCAAATTATTAGTTAAATATTTAGTTTTTAAAATTTTAATATATTTATAAAAATGAATGAAATTAATAGTTAACTTAAAGTTTGAGTTAAGCTGCCTTCAAGTACTCCGATATTAGAGAATAGATTTTTGAGCCGCCTATTAATCGTTCTTTCTATCCATTTTGTCTCTTCATTTCCATCACTCAACCTTAAAATAAACTTATAAAAATTAATAAAAGGCAGTATTACCTTTGCCTTTTACCTTTTTTTTAACCCTATTTTATTAATTTAATAAATTAATTATTTTATTTTAATTATATTTGATGTCATATCCTAATTTACAAGTCATGCATGTAATGCATTAATGTGGCATGATTTATTGGTAGAAAAAGCTGTGGTTACTCAGAATAGTATTATTATAAGAAACCGGAGCACACAGAAGCATGTATGATACTTAAAGAATCTAAATGGAATTTTTGAAATTATCAGGAACTTTTGTGGAAACCTGAATAAAATGCAGTAGGATCTTAGTAAAGGATATTTTTAAAACTAAAATTTAAAAATTTGGGATTAAATTTTTCAATTATTTCCGAAAACACACATTTACTAAAATACCGTTAACAAATTGATAAAAAATAAAAATGTAAAAAGCCAAAGGAGGACTCTTGAGCAAATAAATGTGGTTATCACATATTTTAATGGGCCCTTAGATATGTTAGGGTTATTTAATTGTGTAGAATTATATTTAAAAAATTAATTAAGTAGAAGTGGAAGAAGAAAGAACTAGCTCTCTCTTCCTCACATACACCCCAACCATTCTTGATTTTCATCCCTAAAAGTAACCTCTCAAAGTCAAGCTTAGGAGGTAAGGAAGGCACTTCCATCACCATTTTGCCTTGATTTGGAAAAAAATACAAGATAAGGGGGGTGTTGTGAATGAGCATCCTTAGTTGTTCATGGAGATGGGGAGTTTTCATAAGAATATTTAGCATGTTTTAAAGCTTAATTAAGCAAGAAAACATTATTTAGAATATGTTCTTGAATTTTAACGTAAGCATTCTTTAGGTGAACCAAGTGGTTGAAAAAGAGAAGAGAGAAGAATAGATAGGCTAAGTGAAGTAGATAATGATATAATACTTTATTAACCTTTTGACAAAAATAAAGGAACGGTTGAAGAACATAGAAATATGTTCAAAGAGGCGGCTCATTACTTCCAATGCCACAAATTCAAGCAATAATCTGGTAAACACCCAACAACCAAAATAAAAATAAAAACAATGCAACATCTGATGTTTGCAGATTGTGTTAGATTATAGTGAAGCAGAAAGAGACAAGCATACATATTATTTCACTAAAACCCATAAAATCTTAAGCTTCAGGCTTCTCCCATTTGAGCAATGGTCTTCTTGAACAATGGTGTCCGCGATTAGGGAACCTTCTGAAGAAAGAAGAGAAGCTCTAGTCATTTCCTTTTCAGTCCTTAATTTTATTTAGTTTTTTCAAAAATTCTATAAAATTACATTTTAATCCTTTTACTATTATTTTTAACACTAAAATAGGTGGAAGAATATTTTTATATAAATTTATTAAAATAGAGAGATAAAATAATTTATTTCAAAAAATACAGTAATAAAATTGTATAATAGGTAAAAATCCAGAGATAAAAATATAAAAAATTTATTGAAATCGAGTTTTTTAATGACAAAAGTTGCTTAAAAGTTGTTTGAATTGAGTTGGATAAGTCATTTAATTGGATAGATGTCGAAAATGACGAATTGAAGATGTATGTCTCCTTTAATAAAAAATTGAGGTATTTGAAAGAAATTTTTCCTTCATTACATCATAATACTTATTAGTTAATTGGAAAATAATTTATTATTATTATTATATTAGTTTAAGTATTAAAAATTTAAAATAAATATAAAGTGATATTTCAGTATTTTTCACACGAATCAATTCTAAATGAATATATACTAGTTAGACGAAAAGCCTCAAGAATTTATTAAAAATAAGGATTTACTTTGCTTGGAAGTTGCAATTATTGAGAGGGTAACCCTCGAAGCAAAGTTAAGGGGTGGATTGATTCGAAGCCTCTTTTGCGAAGTTGGCGCCAAATTTGAAAAACGTTTAATGTCCTTTTACGTAATTTCCTGAGTTGGACGAATGAGCATAACTTGCTGTGGAAGTAGCAGTATTAGGCAGCCATCTGTACGGAACGATTTTTTAATTTAATATATATGTATTTTCTTTTTTAAAAAAATTAATTTGACATTACTTTTTGCTCTTTGGCTTTATTCCTCTTTGCTTTTCCACTTTCCCAAATAAGCGATTGGTCTACTGCGCGTTTTTTTTAAAAAATAAAAAAGAAACAAATCCACACTTTGCATAACTCACGTGGTCACATTACCATATTTATTGCACGATGCAATGCAAGTATTTTTACCTAAATAATGCAAGTATTTTTATTTAAAACATTTAGGGTAAAATTATTTATAAATATCTAAGATTGACTAATATATTTTGGAGTTTTTCTATTTTGAAAATTTTATTATCGGATCTCTCAGATTTAAAAAATTATACTATCAAGTCCTTCTGTCTAACGACGTTAGTTAACTGAAAAAGTTAACGATTTTTTTCAAAATGACAAAACTACTCTTTAGTTTATTTGAATCGAAACATGGTCTATTTGAATCAGACCATCCTAATTAAACCCAATGTTAAATCAAACCCTATTATTATTATTATTATTATTATTATTAAACCCTATAACTATCTCTTCCACCTTCATCTTTCTTCTCCCCTCCACCACCTCCACCATAACCACCGTCGTCACCCCTATCATTCTTCTCCCCATCCACCGTCGTCACCCTCATCTTTCTTCTCCCTATCCACTGCCATAACCACCCTCCATCTTTCATCTTTCGAACTGTTGGCACAAGCTACATTGAACTTGCGCATAGGGATCAAAGGGCCAACATTTACAGAGGCGTTTCCACAGCACAAAGAATTTGAGGTGTCCATCGACGTTGATTTTCGCATAGATCGATTTGGTTCTCTTTTGGATTCGAATTTTGATTGGATTGTGCCTTCTGGAATTAGGGATTAGGGTTTAGAACGGAGGCGTTTATTTGAATGGGTAAAAGACAAGTCGTGTTTAGGTTTTCAACATCTTCTTCTTCCAAATTGAAAGATTCGAGAATAGAAGGCTTGAATCATATTCGCGTTTAGGTTTTTCGTCTGCTTCTTCTTTTTCTTATTCTTTCAAATCGAAATTCGAGAATGGAAGGCTTGAGAGGAGAGAGAGTGGAACTTGCAGAGAGAGAATATGAAGCAGCGAGCTTCCATTGATGATAAATGGAGAATAGTAAAGTAAAAAATCAGAGAATCTGTAAAAAAATTTTAATTGATCAAATCAAAATGAATATTGGTTTAGTACAGGAGACGAGATTTATTGATCCAAAGGCTGTGAGTTATTTAAACTTGTTTTTGTAGATCTGTAATATGTTTTTGTGGTGGAGGGTGGTGACGGCGGTGGATGGGGTGACGGCGGTGGTTATGGTGGAGGTGGTGGAGGGAAGTGACGACAGTGGATGGGAGAAGAAAGATGAAGGTGGAAGAGATAGTTATTAGGGCATAATAATAATAATAATAATAATAATAATAATAATAATAATAATAATAATAATAATAATAATAATAATAATAATAATAATAATAATAATAATAATAATAAGGGTTTGATTTAAAATTGGGTTTAATTAAGATGGTCTGATTCAAATAAACTATGGTTCGATTCAAATAAACCAAAGAGTAGTTTTGTTATTTAAAAAAAAAATTGTTGACTTTTTCAGTTAATTAACGCCGTTTCTGGACGGAATGACCTGATAGTATAATTTTTTAAATATGAGGGACCTGATGATAAAATTTCCAAAATAAAGAGACTCCAGAGTATATTAGGCAAAAATTCAGAGATCTATAAATAATTTATCCAAAAATTTATTAAAAAGTACTTTTCTTTTATTTTAAATTAATTTTGATTGCTACATAAAAAGATAAAATAAGTAAAGCCATTTAAATCAAGACTAAAATGACCACTTGTGTACTCTCAATCAATGACAATGAAAAACTAAAATTTTTTATTTTAAATAAATTATACATATTAATTTTAAAGAAAATTCTTGTCAAATTTCAAAATTAGAATTAAATAATTCTCTCCATTAAATAAACAGAAATCCGAATTACCCTCAAAAGTTGAATCAACAAGCTTCACAACCCTAGCACTAATAATATTCCAATTTTGCTGATGCGTTAAAACCATCTTTACTAGGCACTTTAGAAGGTCCCCTTTGAAAAACAACAACTCTTACCTCCTCCACAAAAAATGAACTTCATCTAGTATAAGCTGTTCAAACAAATTCGAAGAAGGAAAAATAGGAAAAGAGGAACGGTCTTTAGAATATAGCTTAGAGAAGAAATCAGCAGCCAAAGCCTTCAAGACCACAACATCCTCACACCACTGCCCATCTTCAGTTTCAATTTAGAACAAAAATTCTTTCGATATCTCTGCTTCACCACAACATAATAGTTGGTAGTATTACGGTCCCCTTCAATCACCCAACAAGATTTCGCTTTTTGAGCCCAAATAGACTCCTCATCCTTTAAAACTTTCAAAAAATCCATTTTGTGCTCTACTTCTAGGTGCGAAAGAGAAATAAAAGGATTACGCTTCATGGCTCTATGAATACTCAATTCACGCCAATAAATGCTTATTCCTTTTATGAACACTACCCACCATATCCTAATTTCAAACAGCCAAATAATTTGCAAGAGTAATAAGCCTATCTGATCTTAATCATCACTTCATGCTCCCTTTAACAACTATTGGAACCTATCCTTCCATTACCAAAAGTTCATAAATCTAAAAACTTTAGGCGCCAAAGAAGCTATATTGAAAGCCGAAGTACAAAACAATAGGCTATGATCTGAGCCAACTCTATGTAAAACATGAACAAAAGAAGATGGCCGAAATAAGTTCCATGTATTGTTACACAACAGACAATCTAATCTCACCAACTTTAACCCCGTCTCCAAGTGAATTTAGGACTCGAGAAATTAAGATCAATGAGGCCATTAAAATCAAACCAATTTCTAAAATACCGATAAAAAGCAAGATCATTAACTGTATTTCTACGCTTATTAAAAAATAAGACAGAACTAAAGTTATCCCCTAAACACCAAGGCATCAAATTGTCCACATTTGAATCTTGCAAGAGGTCCAAAGAGTACACCTAACCTTAGGGTGACGAGAGGCATACACTGCAGTGAAGAAAACAATACTACCATTACTCAAATTCACATCCAAATGAATAAACTAGCAATTTGTATCAATAATGCAAATAAAAGTATCATGATTCCAAAGAACACAAATTCCACTTGAAAAACCACAAGCCTCAACTCTATATGAGAATAGGTATTTTAACAACTTAATAATACGATCAACAATTAACCTACTAACCCTAAGCTCCAATAAAACCAACAAGTTTGGCTTATAATTCTTCATATAAAGCTTCAAAGTTCTCATAGTATCAGGATCGGAAACACCTTGAATATTCCAAATGAAGCTTCTAATATCCATCAAAAAATTAATTTGTTATGCAGAGGTCCAAAGGACCATTCTTATCACTAGAGAACTCTTCAATAGAATCCAAAGAAGGAGACAATTTTATACCCTCAGCTACAAAAGTTGAAATACTCTTAACTAAACCCTGAACAACATTATCCAAAGGAACTATTTTAGCTATAGACGAATCCCTCAAGCACTCTCTGGACATCTGATCTTACTTCTTCACCACCACTTTATGTGGAATTTTATTCCCAGAACCAGATAAATTAGGAGGTTTAGACTTAGCCGAATACTTGTTGGACTTCTTAGGGAGAGTTGGATCTGCTATGACAGTAGTCATGTAATTGGAGTCTGGGAAGGCAATTGTAATATTAAACGGAGTGGAAATTGACTTAGTTTCAATGTCCATACCCATAAGAGGGAAAGAAAAAGATTAGGAATAGAATTCACCATATTAGCTAGCTGAAGCATTAAGCACATTGGGAATGTTACTAGAAGAGTCAACTAATATATTATCTTTGATAATTAACGTAGCCTTGGTAGTCTTCTTAGGAACATACTTCAGTTTAGGAATAAAGGAACTAGGCCTAATAGAAGCTCCTTTTGAATTAATAACTTTAGAAGGGCTTGAAGAAGTAATTCCCTTACCTTTGTCAACCAAACCCTTAATAAGAGAGACCAACCCCCCTTAGAAGAAGTTTCCTTCTCATGCACGCCATCAATCATATCCTTCTGCTTAGAATTGTCATCAATTAAATCAGAAACAATTTGAAATTTGGATTTTTGAATTTGCACTTGACCCTTATCTGAATTGGTTTAACCTTACTTAAATTTTGTATCCCCTAGTTTCCCCGTGATGCCAACGATGAAATAGGAACCAACATCCAATCGCTAAAGGACTGATTAACAAATTGAGGTGCTTGAGAACCTGAAGTTGAGGCATTATGATCAACCTTGACTTCCTCACCTAACCCTATAGCAACATGAACATCATTATTAGCTACAATCATTTTATGACAATCACCTTATGGCCAAAATGACCACAATCAAAGCACATATTAAATAAATAAACCCTTATACTCAACCTGATGCAAAATCCCCTTACCTCTACCTTAGAAACTAATGCCTTGATTAAATCAACTTGAACAACTACCTTTGCAAATTTACCTCTCATTAATCCAGTTGTGTTATAATCAATTCTAATAGGCTTGCCAATAGTTCCTGCAATTATTCATAAAACTTTCTTATGGAACATATGAAGTTTCATATTAGAAAACCTTACCCAAACCACAATCGAAGACACTCGTGCTAAAGTTCAGAGTCCAGGCTTATACAACCAAATAGTGACCATTAATCAACTACGGACCATTCAATACCACATTCAAACAGTCACTTAGACGATCAAAGTTAACTGAAAAATAGTTATTGGGCAAATCAACAATCTTTTAGCCATCTAAAGGCCTCTACATACTTTGGATTTTCAAACACAAAACTTTGTAATCTATCGTTTGCCCAAAGAGATGCTCAATTAAAGCATTTCTCCATGGATGACACAAGCTTGCTTAACTTTTTCACTAAACACAATTTTGGGAAAAGAACCTGAAGTATCAGTCTTTACATCTGATTCCTCAAAAACCAAATTATTAATATCAATAGTTTTAGCTACTACTACATCCCCCATCAGTATCCATACTGTCACCATTACCAAACAAACCTAATAACTGGCATTCAGCTTCTTTAACCTCATTCTCATCATGGAGCAAGTAGTTCCTAAAAGAAAGAGTTCTCTAAGAAGAACCAGTATCAACATTTTTTATTTTCACCGTTTTAGTCGACCGATCATCAGAAACCGACGGCGGTGATTACTTCTTAAGATTGCCGTCGAGGGAGAGATATACACTCATCATAGGACTTTTTTTTCAGCAACACTTATCTTTTAGTGTTGCCTAATTTTTTCATTATTTGAATTTCTTATATATAAATATTTTTTTTAAGGAAAAATTTAAGATATTATTATTTAGCTTATCTTTTTCATTCTTGAATTTCAAATGTTTTATTCTTAATTTTCCCCTTATATTTTGGTTGTGTTACCTAAGAAAAAAAAAAGTTAAAAATATACACTTCCTAGATAATAACTCGTATGCTACATGGACAGTAAAACATAAATATACCTTCAACAAATAAAAAATGTAAATAATTAGTAAAGTATTAATTAAAAATTAAAATGATACAAATATGCAAAGACACCAATAGCATAAATTGTGTAAAAAAAATCAATTTATTCAAAAACATATATAAGAAATTCTTTATGAGCTTCAATATTAATATTTTACAATAAAATTCCAAACATTTAAGCGTAAAAAGTTTTATATAAATAAAAATGAAATATAATATGAGCAAAATAGATATTATACCCTATAGTAAAAGGTTTGTACTAATACTCAAATAATTTTATAAATTGAAACATTCTTGGTTAGAGAAAGATGATAATTAAAAGATATGGTATCAAAAGAGGTTAAGATGGAACTATAGTATTTGTATTGATCAAGATAACTTAAACAAATTTAATTGTTAATGCTTAACAAATTCAAATAATAAAATGTCGCCAACTGCGTATTTCATGTCCTGAAATTATTCCAAAATCAATAAATCTTTTGTTTCTTTTTTTTTTTTTTTCATACTTTTAGAATCATGAGCTAGAATGTTTAGAAAAGAATTATAATGATATGTTTTTATGCCTTTAAATATCAAAATTCCACAATTTTTGCTTACAATAAAATTAAAATTAAAATTATGAATATTAATATAATAAATTAAATCAACAAAACTACAATCATTAATAATTTTATATAATGTATATGAGAGTCATTCATAAGCTATAGAACCCAAACATCAATAAAACTATTTTTTTTTTCTAGGTTAACACATAAGTAAAAATGAAACTACAATTGTGTCACATAAACATTAAAAATCTCAACTATTATATGTTTTATAAATGCTTAAATTTTTCAAATTTATTAATAAAAATAATTACTCATGCAAAAATAATACTTTTTGTGCCTATTACTCTTTAATACTTAAACTTTAAATGCATAAGAAAAATGTACATGATATAGATGTTATAACATCTCTCAACTATGTTAAACTTAATAGGCTTTTGTATTCAATGTTCTAGTGTTTAAAAAAAATTTTTTTGAATGATCTCTCACATACCTTGTATACTCAATCAAAACTCATCTTTAAAAACATTTTAATTTTTAACTAATGTGTTAAAAAAAATAAATTAAATTATAGATTAGTATGAGTCTCTCATTTAATTTTATATATATATATATATATATATATATATATATATATATATTTTGGAGTAGTTGATCATAAAATAATTAAAACTTATACTAAAATAAACTTATAAAACATCTATAAAAATAAAATTGTAGGAAATTCTAGGAATAAGATTCATTAAATAATTAACTAATATTTAAATTATTAAATTTTCTTTTAAAAAATATATTCTTTCTGACATTTTTTTAAAAAATTCATAAATAGCTTAATTACATTATATATTTATTTATTATATATTAAATGAGTTGAATTTGTAATTTAAAAATAGAATTATATAATTTTAATTATATTATATATAAATATTTAACGTTTTAGAAAAAAAAAATTAGTTTTACTTATTTTGATCTCTATAATTAAAACGCAATACATTTTCAACTTGCTTTATTACTCTTCAAATGCGGCGTATAATTTTTAAAATTGTTAATTAAGATACTAAAAATCTCTTTTAATGATTTTGATATTCTTATAATTAGAATACTAAAAAAATCTAATTTAATGATTATTTTTTAAAATTATTAGACTTTAAAATTGAAAGAAAATTGAATTACTTAAATATTAAATTATTATCTTTTTAAAATTAAAATTCAATAATAAGAAAGAAAATAATGAATTAAAAAATATTTAATATAAATACAGATATATATATAATTTATTTAAAAACACAAATTTGAAAATGTCTTTTTCAAGTCATCCTACAGTCTCTCGCATACCGCTAGACCTCTCCGCTCCCCAGTCTTTTTAACTCCTCCACTCTGATGACCAATCAGATTAACAGTTAGTTTCATTCCATAGAAATGTCTCATCGTGGTGGCGGTGGCCGGCGTACAGAATCTCGTCCAAATCAGCAACAATATCCTTCTCTGTCACAATCATTTCAGCGCGGTGGCGGCGGAGGCAGAGGTAGGAGTCGAACTGGAAGAGACGGTGGTCGTGGAGATCGCTCCGGCTATGTTCCGTCGCAAAATTTTGCTCAACCTTCGCCGGCTTCTGCTTTTCCTCCGATAGCCACGTCATCTTCGGTTCGTCCACAGTCTAATCAAGCATTGGTGGCTTCGTCTTCGACAGCTCCTCCGCCTCAGGCTCGGATAGCGGCAAGTTCTACTTCGGTGGAGGAGTTGAGACGACAGATGGAAGAGAAACTGACTACTGGAGATCCGACGATCAAGGCAGGGACTCCGCCGGCGTCATCAAAGGCAGTTAGTTTTGCTGCTAGGCCGGGGTTCGGAACTCAAGGGATGAAAGTGGTGGTTAGAGCAAACCATTTTTTAGTGCAAGTCGCAAACAGAGATCTATGTCATTATGACGTAAGTAGTAACAAATTTTGTCTTCTGTAGTGGAGTGTGCTTAAACCGTATTTATTTGATTGCCAGTAGCAGCAAAATCCGTTAATGGTGTTTTTCTCCTTTGCTTATTTGACACTAGGTGACGATAACTCCGGAGGTGACCTCAAAGAAGATAAACAGGAATGTGATCTCTGAGCTTGTTCGCCTGTATCGTGTCTCACATTTGGGCAACCGAATGCCAGCATATGACGGTAGAAAAAGTCTGTACACAGCAGGGCGATTACCTTTTGAATCTAAGGAATTTGTTGTGAAGTTGGGGGACGATGATCGCGCTTCTGCTTCAAAAAGGTAAAGTAAAACCTCACACTTGATCTTTGATTTTGCGGTTGTTGTGATTATGTTGCAGTCTCAATATTAAAGCCTTTGCAGGAGGGAGCGTCAATTTAAGGTGACAATTAAGTTTGCAGCTAAGGCTGATGTTCATCATTTAGAGCAATTTGTAAGCGGTTTCCAAACAGATAGTCCTCAAGAAACCTTCCAAGTCCTTGATACCGTTCTTCGAGCTAAACCCTCTGAAAAGTATATTTCAATTTTGTCATCTTCTTTCTTTTCTCTCCATTATTACTTTTTCTAACGATTCCGCTTCAGATATACAACTATTGGAAGGTCTTTATTCTCACCTCAACTGGGACCGACGGGTATACTTGGTGATGGAGTTGAATATTGGAGAGGATTCTATCAAAGTCTGCGTCCAACACAAATGGGACTGTCTCTTAATATTGGTTGAGTTTTCTGTGTTGTTTCATATGATTACTTTAATTGTTATTATCCACTATACTTCTAGACTCTGGATTTCCTTTTTTTTTTTTTTTTGAAAGGAGATTTTGATTTCTATACAACAGATGTGGCCGCTAGATCTTTCTATGAACCCACGTTAGTGACTGATTTCATTGCTAAATACTTCAATTTGAGGGACTTGTCAAGGCCTCTGTCAGATCGAGATCGCATCAGGGTAACTTATACTGCTTGACATTGAATTTCATTGTATGTAGCGTGTACTTTTAAATTTTATTCAACTTTCCTTATCCCCTTCACTTTCTAGGTGAAGAAGGCGCTGAGAGGCTTAAAAGTGCGGCTAACTTATGTGGAGAGATCCTACAAGATTACGGGTGTCTCAAACAAACCTATGAATCAAACATTGTAAGCTTATGAATTTTTGTTTTAAGGATGTGTTGCAGTGCATGAAGAATGTTCTTGTGATGGTTGCTGGTGAATAGTGGCATTAATAAATTGACTTTGTTTGGCTTTATAATTGTGCAAAGGAATATATTATTGGTTTTCTTTTGCAAATGGTCACTTGAAGTTCTATTGGGGTGATTATTTTGTAACAGAAGTCCTAAAACAATGTAAAAAGATCTGCCTGTAAATGCAACAACTAGTTTCAGAGGAAAGTAGTACTGTGAAAGTGTGGCTGGCTTGTGGCAGTTTTTAATTTGTTGCCTTTCTTTTAGATGAACCACACTTTTCCTATGTTGTCTGCCTTGCCGTCTTTTAAATTTCTACCAATGGGCTGGCTTAAATGTATGAAGTATGAACTATTTACATTTTGTCAAAAGTAAACAGAACTTAGTACATAGTGATAATACTAGTGCAGGAGCAGTCATACTCCATTCTTAGCAGTTATTCCTAATTTATTCAGTTTCCTTCCTAATTTTGTTTTTCTTTCCAGTTTTACTCTTGATGACAAGAATACAAATGTTTCAGTTGTTAAGTATTATCATGAGAGACATAATATCGTGCTTAAGTATGCATTCTTGCCTGCTCTTCAAGCTGGAACCGATTCAAAACCTGTTTTTCTACCCATGGAGGTATTTCCTTGGAACAATAGATTTTGCCTCTAATTCAGCGATTTACTTGTTATGCTTGTGTGTAATGTGATTTCTGCTGCAGCTCTGTAAGATAGTTGAAGGACAGAGATATACAAAGAAATTAAATGAAGGACAAGTAAGAGAATTGTTAAAAGCAACCTGCCAACGACCTCGTGATCGAGCAAATAGCATTATGCAGGTATTGTTGCCTTGTCTTTGAAGATGTTATTTATCTTTGTTGGCATTATGGATTTGTACGGTTGATATATTATATTCTGTTGCTTCCACTTTTGCTAGATGCTTAAGCATAATAATTATAATGAAGATGATCTTGTAAGGGATGAATTTGGAATTAAAGTGAATGAAGATCTCACTTCCGTTGATGCCAGAGTTTTGCCACCTCCCATGGTAAATATTTTTGGTTTCTTTATCATACAGTTTAATTTTCAATATATTGAATTCCATCTCTTGTGTTTGCTGTAGCTTAAATATCACGATACAGGTAAGGAAGTGAAGGTTGGTCCCCGTCAAGGGCAATGGAATATGATTGACAAGGTGAACTGCTATATCCTTTTACATATTTAAGTAAATATGATATTATTCATTAATTTAGCCTAAGGATTTCTTTGCATTCTTTATTTTGCAGAAAATGATCAACGGTGGGAAGGTGGATTTCTGGACATGTGTGAACTTCTCTACCCGAGTAAACCGAGATTTTCCTGGTGAATTTTGTGGGCAATTAATTCAGATGTGTGTGAGCAAAGGAATGGTACGTTGTGCAGAACTGTGTTCTTTTTTTTTTTTTTTTTCTGTTAAAATTTATTTTGAATGATTTAGATTGACCCTCTTGAGTTGTCTACAACATAATGTTTAAGGCCTTCAAGCCAAGCCCAATTCTCCCAATACAATCAGCACATCCCAGTCAAATTGAGAAGGTTCTTGCCGATATCAGCAATAAGTGTAAACAACTTCAATTATTGATAATCATTCTACCTGATTTCAGTGGCTCATATGGTAAGAAACCCCAGATGTAAAATCCGTAAATTAGAAGTCAATCCTGCACTGCATCTGAGATCTTGCTTATTTTCAGGGAAAATCAAACGAATCTGTGAAACAGAGCTTGGAATTGTATCACAATGCTGTCAACCAAAGCAGGCATCAAAGCTTAGTAAACAGTACCTAGAAAATATATCTCTGAAAATTAATGTTAAGGTATATGCTGTTTCAGCCCAGTTAATTCAATAGTTAATAGTACTTTTTTTTATTTATTTTTGCATTACATCTGATATTGATTATGATTGCCATCCTGCTAGGTTGGTGGTAGGAACAATGTCTTGAATGATGCTATTCTAAGGAGGATTCCTCATGTGACAGATATTCCTACAATTATCTTTGGGGCTGATGTAACCCATCCATCACCGGGGGAGGGCTCTGATCCTTCAATAGCAGCTGTATGTGAAGTTATCTCCCAGTACTCTACAACTCACATGGTCCATGTTATCTTTATGTGTTGTTGGGCTGATGCAGGTTGTGGCTTCAATGGACTGGCCAGAGGTAACAAAGTACATGGGAATTGTATCTGCCCAGACTCATCGTGAAGAAATTATCCAGGATCTCTACAAATCACATGAGGATCCACGAAGGGGCATTGTTCATTCAGGCATGATCAGGTAGGTGTTTTTCTTTCCATTCCTGAGTGTACTGCTTCAGTGCCAATTACATAAATCCTTCTTCACCCTTGTCTAATTACTTTTATACAGGGAGCTGTTACTGGCATTTAGAAGACAAACTGGGCATAAACCACGTAGGATTATATTTTACAGGTAATATTATTAATTGAATAATGTTTAAATAAAGTCAACACTTGTAACAGAATTGTTGATGATGTTTGATCTCTTGTAACAGAGATGGTGTTAGTGAGGGTCAGTTTAGCCAAGTGTTGTTACACGAGATGGATGACATCAGAAAGGTATTAAGGATATTTTGATCATACCATCAGTCTGGGGGTCAAGGATTAGAATATTTTTTTAGTACATTATTCTTAATTTTGGATTAGGGGGTTTTTTCCCATTTTTTGGTCTAAAAATTTCTATTTTTATATACTATGTTCTATTTCCAGGCTTGCTGCTCCCTGGAGGAGAATTACCTACCCCCAGTTACATTTATAGTTGTTCAGAAACGACATCATACCCGGCTCTTTCCTGTTGATCGTGGACAAACAGACAAGAGTGGAAATATTCTGCCAGGTTACAATTGACTTTCATTTGAGTTTTGTTGTGACATTCTGATGGGTGAGTGAATCTGTGTTTATCAATCACTTTTAGGTACTGTTATTGACACCAAGATATGCCACCAGAGGGAATTTGATTTCTATCTGAACAGCCATGCTGGAATTCAGGTAATCCTATCGTTATCCAATAGAAATAAGTTAGAGTCGGAACCTGCTTTGCTTATTTAATTTGCTTTGTTGCTTTGCTTCAACTATCCAGGGAACGAGCAGACCGACACACTACCATGTTTTGTTTGATGAAAATGGTTTCAAAGCTGATGAGTTGCAAATGCTGACTAACAATCTGTGCTACACGTAATGCATTCCCAAATTCTGTGGCACTGTATTTTTGTTTGCTGTTTCCCATCTATTTGCTGCTAATTTATTAATTGTTGACATCCTTTTCAGGTATGCAAGATGCACTCGATCTGTTTCTGTAGGTATGTAACCCCTTCACTTAAAAAATATTTTTAGAGTTTATTTGTCTCCTACACCAGAGTGTTGAGTGGTTGAATGTTTGTGCAATTATGCAGTCCCTCCTGCATATTATGCCCATTTAGCAGCTTTTCGAGCTAGATACTATATAGAGGACGAAACATCAGATGGTGGGTCGACAAGTGGCGGAAGTACTCTCGTTGGAAGCAGTGGATTTCAATCTCTTCCAGCTGTCAAAGACAATGTGAAAAACGTTATGTTCTACTGCTGAGGTTATTGGCATCTGATTTCTTGTGTTTGCTAGTCGCTGCTAATCAAATCTATTTAAGAAGGTTTTAGTACATAAACCAAATTTGGTGCAGCTGAAAGAAATTTATAATGCAAGGTTGCTACCACTTTGTTTTTGTTTATGCGTAGCAAATATCTATTTTGAGTTTTAGAAACAATGGCTCTTTTTGAATACTGAAGTACATATTGAGTTTAGATAATTCAAACGCCTTGTAAATTCTGTTTTGCATTTGTATTAAGTTTCCAGTAACACTTTAAAACATAAGAGCAAAGAGAGCCATTTTCGCTATATAACCAACAAGTTTGGCAGACAGTGAAGCAGCTTCACTTTTCATCTTTGCTGCCATCATGGCATTGGTGCTGCTCGGCGGCTCTGCGCCTTTCTGGCCTCTTGCAGTTTCTGACACATTCATTGCATGTGAACCTAACAACACATTCTTCCCATTAGCATATAAAATCCAATAACTCCAAATCCACCAGCTAATTGTAATTGCAACTTACAATTATAGTTAGCCCATCCAATCCTTTGATTTGCAAGATCATAAATTATGATTTTATCTTTCAGAACAAGATCTAAAATTGTTCGAAATTAGTGGTTAGTGAATAAGTAATAAATCCATAAACTAATCTTCCTTTTTTTGGGTTGGATACATTACCTCCCAACACATTTAACTGTTGACCTTCAATTTTCTGAAACCCAATGCACCATACTGGTTTTCCTTTCTTCTGCAATAATACTTCCCCCAGTTAGAGAATTCTTTAATTTTTTGCTATATCTTTAAATAATATTAAAAAAACTGACCGTTACAGATTCAGAATTTTGTTCCACAAGATAGTCCTGAGGCTTCAGAACCATGGCTGCACCGCCTTCAAAGTGAAAAGTAACAAGAGGAAATGCATCTTCAATTCTGCACCCAGTTTTAAAACAAACTTATGATCCTATAATTCAATACAAAAACTGTTCAAATTGATAAATATAAAACGAATGTACTTGGTTGAGATCGTGTAACACTGATCGTCCTTGATAACGAACGTGCGAGCAGATTTTGCAACACTATTTGTAATCTTCACAATAAAATAAATAAGCACGATTAGAAAGAGGAAAGGAAGAAAAGAAATAAAAGAAGGGTCCCTTTGATGCTTACAGCAGCGAGAAATGGATCATAAGCTTTTTCTGCAAGGTAAGCCAATGTAGTTCCTGAATCAATTATGGTACCCTGATTTTCTGATGTCACGAAAACTGATGAATTAATGGGCAAAGTGGCTCCAGCCACAGAAATGCTTAACAGGTTTAAATTGTATCGAGGCCTGAAGAATAAACTATGCATATAAGTTGCATATAAGTGGCATGTTCTCGCTTAATTTAGAACTCGGCCGCTTTTAGTGGTTTTACCAGATTAGTCAGCACACGTGATTTTGATGATAAAAAACTGGGAAGTTAAATTAAAAAATAAATGAAAGCAGAAAGAACGTACTGATTTTTGACAAGCGGAGTGTAAACAATGTCTGGGTGAATAACTTCTCCCATGACCAAAGTGCCACCACCATAATCACCTCCATCCAAGCAATGGGAGAACACATATGGTGTTATTCCTTGTGAAGCTAATTGCTTTATCACAGAATTTTCCCCTCTTCCTAATCCAAATATCCCATCTACTGCTCTACTGCTTTTTGTTAAATCTCCTGTCACTTCGTTGGTGCACCCGAAAAGCATTCGAATTGCAGATTTATTCCTACCCTCATAAGTATAAAATGAGATGGTCATTTTATCTTCTACATAATACCCTGAAGCAAAACTTTCATCCCCGTACTCGACTGAATAGCTGCACTGGTTTTTATCTGAATTACAAGCAGCATGTCCTGCTTTAATTTGTTCACGGCATTGTTTGTCTGAACAGCTCAACACCTTAGATGTGTTTGATTTCTTAGAATCGTAGAACACAAGGTCCACCTGTACCACAATTACAAACCAGTGAAATTCTTATACAGACCTGGTAAAAAAAAAGACAGTCCGGTGCATGAAGGCATCCCGCGTTTTACACAATCATAGCGGTTGAGGCTGTTCCACTTGGTTAAAAGCCTGCGTTACTATCCTTGTCCCAATAACAATTTTTTTTTTTTTTGAAAAAAGAAGTTAAAAGTATTTACCTTCATCCCGCTTTTCTTAGGACAGCCTTGGCAGCCGGCACAACCGACCCATAAAGCATCACTTCCTGTGTCTATTTGCACCCTGAATAATTCTTCTTCAGGACCAAAATAAACTTGTGTAAAATAATGCCTACATAATCAGACAGTTTGTATTGAATACACAACAAAAAAATATCATATAATGTAATTAGAAGGTCATTGACAAGAATCTCCAGCAAAATTGATTAGAGTAACGCACCATTCTCACTAAGAGATCAAGAGTTCATATTCTAATAACTTAACTAAAAAATTTAATTTTCCGTAAAGAAAAAATTAGAAGGTTATTGAATATGAATAAAGCTCACTACCCTACCCAATAAGGTAAGGATTGTAAGTTCCTAAAACCGTGAAAGAAACAACTTCATCAGGGAGTTCATTAACACCCTCCAACTTTCTGCCATGCCTAATATGGTCTCTTGCTTTGAGGTGATTCAATGGGATTTCACGATGCGGCGGAATCCCCCTCTCCAAATTAAATGTTACTGGAAGAGAACAAACCACTACAACAGCGGGGAATAGAATGGCAGCGATCACAAGTCCGGCAGGAAAAGTGGTTGCCATTTCTATTGCCCCACTTGTTTGTAGGGTTTGTCAAATATGTTGATTCCCTATGCTCTCTATATATAATAAATCCATGGAGAAGAATTGATGGTGCTAAAGCTCATATGTAATAGAAACTTGTTTCTGTGTCTAAACAAAGGAACAAGAAAACAGAAAGTCGTTTTTACCGGTTCAATCCTTCCCATTTTTCATCCTCTACTTTCGGTTTTTTTTTTTTAAAAAAAAAAAAAATCATTTTTCATCTTCTTCTTATTCTTATGTTAGACAGTTATTTTATATGTGCATTTTCATAGCTAGCAATAAGTTTTGACCTCTCATAATTTAATTTTATTATTGTAGTTATCATCTCACTGTTTTATTACTAGGAAACCAATTATTCTATTCAAAATGCAATATTTATAAACCAGCAATCCACTCAACTCTGTAACAACTTCCCATGGTGGCCGGAGCTCGCCATGCACGACAGTTTCCTCTGTTTACTTTTTCCTCTGATTCTGTTTTCACCTACTGCCTCCCTCTCATACTTCCTCTTCCATTCTTATGCATCCTCAGATGGTGAGAAACATCTCACAGCTTCCCTCTTCCTGTTTTCTTTTCCTTTCTCTTATTTCTTTTCTTTTCTTCCTTTTCTTTCTTACGCGCTTTGTTTTTTTCCCTTCCTATTCCTTATTTCTATAACTCTTATTTACTTTACTTCTATTATTAAAGTCTAGTTTTATAACAACCCAAATCCCAATTCCAACCTTAAACTCTAACTTCTATTATTAAAGTTTAGTTTTATAACAACCCAAATCCCAACCTTAAACTCTCACTTCTATTATTAAAGTCTAGTTTTATAACAACCCCCAAATCCCAATTCCAACCTTAATTCT
>CANUEY010254496.1:0-21305 GCA_948099555.1 Croton setiger
TATATATATATATATATATATATATATATATATCTATATATTTATTTATTTATTTATTTATTTACATTTTATCATTTTTCATTTTTTTCCTTTTAATTGTTTGAAATATTTCCCCTCCATCTTTGAATTTTACCAATGAAATTAAAAGAAAATAAATTACACCAGAACTAAAATTGAAAATTCTTTCTCAGCTGCAAAAAATATTTTCTGTAATAAATTAAAAAAATGGAGGGCTATGATGGACATCTTAATTTGTGAATCAATGCCATTAAATTAAGACCATGTGAGTGACAAAAGAAACAACTTGAGAGACTATGACCTGCTATTATTATTAACTCAGTTACAGTCTTACAGGTCTACTTATTACATCAGACAAATATTCAAGCAAACCAGCTTAAATGTTTTTGCATGCTGAGGAAGAAACCTAAAAATAATAATAGATTTTAAAATTTTCATTATTTTTATTTTCAGTCAATCAACTATATGATCAATGTCGAACCCTCCAAACAATGTCAAATTCGAATCTTGGCATTATGATCGGAGAAAAATGAATCTTTAAAGTACGAGAATTCAAATTAGTCTGTTACCGCGCGATTATGAAATCGAGTGGAATTAAGCAGTTAATATTATGTTAAAAAAATTACTTATAATACTTTTTTAAATAATAAATTAGCAAATTACTACAAAACAAGGTAGAAGAGCTTTAGGATTTAATACAAAAAGCTCTTCAATATTACAATTTTGATTCCCAAATTTTCCAGCTAATGAATCAAACCCAGATTGAATTGCAATATCTTTAAAATTTTCCAGAGGTTTATGAACTCTTCCTGCAATAACCCTACATACCAATAAAGCTTTTCTTGAACAACTATTCTCTTCTTCAATGGATTCCAATGCTTTTCCACTTGAAGAAGCTGTAAAAACGCCAACACCAGCTTTTAAGTCTTTTTTCGAAAACCCATTTCTTAAAATTTGGCAAACTCTACAAATTTCCAATGTACAGAGACAAGAACTCCCATTTTTGCCAAGTGAACAAGCTACTGTTGTGCCATGAAACCTTAAAAGCTCATTTCCATCTGCTAAACAACGTGGGTGTCTTGTTGGAAGCTTATAAGCTTTAACTTTGACCATTTCTCTGTGTTCTTCAAATTGAGAAATTGTAATTTGCAAGTTATGGATTTTCAAAATTCTTTCTATGTGGAAATAATAATTTGTTTCTGAATTTTTTAACCAGCTTGCTTTGCAGATAATTTCTACTATTTTCCATGTTGATGAGTCACCTTCTAGTAGTTCTGTAACTGCAGAAAGAAAATGACATGTGAGTCAATGGAAACTGTAAAAAAATAATAAAAACAAGAAACCATTATTGTGAGTTTAAATTAAAGATAATAAATTAAAAGATGCGACAAAAAAAAAAAAAAACAGCTGCAACTATCATAAAAATGGCAGTCATAATTCACAGGACAGAAATCTATTGTGTACAAATTTTACAGTCATAAAAATTTTTGATTATTAGTATTAAAGCAAGTTAATTTTGTACGTTAAGACATAACTTAGTAATATAATTTTGGTATCATCTCACTATTGTACTAAAAGAAATGAAATTTTATCTGTACGTACTGAAAATTTGAATTCCATGAATTTAATGATAATGTGTAAATGAAATATTAAATAAAAATGATTTTTTTTTTACCAGCATGTTTGGAGAGATGATGTTCTTCAGCTGCATCCAAAGTCTTAAACTTGTCGAAACATTTTTTGCAACACAAATTTGAAGAAGAAGAAGAGGAAGAAGAAGAATCATAAGATTTTACATCATATGATCTTCTGGGTTTAATAGCAGAGCCAAAAACAGAACAATCACCCTGAATTCTTCTTGAAAGATTATTACTTGACATTCTTGAACCAAGTTCATGTCCACCAGGACCAGGTGTTCCTGGTCTAAGAGTACCCACAAAAGTTGAACCACCACCACTTTTGGCACAACAACCCCCACCCCCACCTCCGCCGCTGCCGGAAAAGCCAGTAATCTTTAGTTCACAGGTGGAGTCATCAACAATTACTTCATGAGTAATTGGGTTTAGAAAATCACTGCTACCTAAAGATCTTGGACTATGATTTGGTTGCTTCTCTTTCTCTGTATATCTTTTGCTTCCATGAATATTTATAACAACATCTCTTAGATTAGAGACTGATCTTGAACAACCTACGAATCCACATGGCCTTTTGGCTTGAGTGTTGGATGAAGATGAATTGATTCTGGCCCTTGGATCATGTACATCTGATTGCTGTGATCTGCACTGTAATGATCTTTTCAAAGAAAACCAGAATGCAGGCATTGTTTTATTATGTTGTTGATGGGAAATTTTAAGAATGTGTAGAGAAGAAAAGATTTATATGAAGAGTAGAAATTGTTGAACAAAGAAGATTTATAAGGAAACACATTTCTCCTGGACAACGTTGTTTCTGTTTTAGTAACCTGTTTGCCATTACCGTAACTTGCTTTCCTTTCTTGAACCTGCCATGGAAATAGCAGCAAGAAGAAAAACCCAATATGTGTTTTGACTTTTTTATACTTGGAGTTATGTATGTATATATATATATATATATATATATATATAATGTTTCCGGGTTTGAAGCACTAAGTATTATACATTTCAATTTGCCAATTTAGAATATTTGACTCTGATAACTAGTTTTTATTTTGTGTCAGCAACACTGTAACAATAAATGTACTCTTTTTAATTTTCAACAATAAATTAAATTTCTAAGGCATAATCTAATTCCACCAAATCTCCATATATAGATTAAATTAAACGAATTTGTTCATAATCGTTTTGGTTTTGACAGTAGATTCAAATCATTTCTTCTTCTTCTTGCAAACCCATCAAATCAACTATACTAGTTGGTTTTCTTATAAGGAAATTAATGAATTTAATGTCATTTATAAAAAATTAAACCAAATTAGACAGTAATTAATGATTTTAATGTCATTTAGTAAAAGTTATACTTGCTCTTAGTAAAATGATTGTGTAATTTACAGAATTTGCTTTTCCCCTACTATAATATTTATCAGAGATTCCATATTATTGTCTTGTTGTTGACGAGATTAGCTCATTGCTAAACGTGACAAACGGCATAAAGCTTGCTCCTTTTAATCTTAAAATAATAAGTCAAGTTCAAAGACCTCATACTCCATTATTTCCCCATAAGCAAAATACTAACATGATCACGTTGCAACATGTTTACATGCACATGCTATTGATTTTGAGAATGTGTTTATATATATTCTATATATATTTGACAGTCTAGATTGTTTCTTTCTTTTCTTCTGCTAAAAGTTTCAATAACATCTTCGCTAGCAAAACTCGTCTGGCATTCTTCAAAATAGGAAAACTATAGATTGACATAAGAAGTTGAACTCCAGAGATAAATATATCGACCATATATATTAATATATAATACAGCAGCAAATCCACATTCCAGAACAGAGAATATAAGGTTCATTTAGGACTTCTACAGGAGACATCACATTACAGAATAAGATCAATGGCATAATCGGTTGACCTCGACAAGGTACAAAACAACAGCTCAAGACAGAAAATATGATGATGTCAGGAAAGAAGTATTGTTTTTACCCAAATTGCGTCCACGGAGACACTCTAGACCAATTACTTGAGAATGATCCACGAAGAGGTTTACCTGTGTGAGAGAGAAAAAAATGTTAATTAATGATCAGGAGAACAGGTATTAGATAATAATATTGTGTCAATGTAAGAGAGAAATGTATACCTTAGGACCATAGCGTTTGATAAACCACTCGGCTGTTCTCGGATTGGATGCCTCAAACATGGTTTTCTCGAGACCCAGCCGTCCAATGACCTTTGCAATTATGTCTGATCTTAAAGAATCAAAATCTTTGCAGACACCATCAGCATCAATCATTATCATGTCTGCTCCTGCCTCTAGGCATCTCTCGGCCCTTCTGAGTAAGAGATCCACGTCTTCAATAACTTCTGTAAGAGAAATGAAGTTATTTGGTAGGATGCTTGTTAAAACTGTTCAATGTACATCAGAATATATATATAAACGATGAAACACCATGAAATGTACACCAAAACTTTTTTCCTTTTATCCACCACTTTCACCCGTGAAATGCAGAAACTTCAACATTTTGCAATTTGATGAAGAGTGCTTAAAAGATAAGAATTGGAAATTAACAGTAAGAACAGATAAAAAAAACACACAACATGCATATGGACCACAATTTGACTTCAAGTATTTAAAGATCATGCATATGGACCACAATTTGACTTGCAGTAGTTTAAGTTCATTAGCAAGGGTAGGCTACAGTCCCACCATTTAAATCAAATGCACTTAATGGTGTCATTAAATTTGAACCACTAGAGCCTAGAATAACACAAATATTCAAATGATAGAAAAGTAATTCCATAACCTTATAAGTCAGTTAATCCAAGGTATATTTCCATAGGTTTGCGATTTCAAGTATTACAAGGCAACTATGTGAATTAATGTGTTTGTTTTCTTAGTTTGTTTATCATTATTAAATAGCATACTAATGCTATGGAAGAACTGGCTGGCATTGACAACATAAAACGAATCCTTTCCGAAATCAGAAAGTTTAAGGAAATATCCAATACTGTGCATATCAAAATGTTGAAAGGAAGCGTCCCATATTTCAAACATCAAATCACAGCAATTATCACATTATATAATTCTATAACAAGCCATATCCTAGAATGTGCGGTACCTTACCAGAGCTTCGGGATGTTGGAGGCACATAAGCCCCAAATGCTCTATTACCGCCAATGGGAATGTCAGACTTGTTAACCTTCGCTGCAAATTGTGGCTTTGCTTTCAAACCACCGCTCTTAATTAAGCGTACATATCTCAAAAGAGTCTCTTCCGGAACTCCAAGTGATCCCGCATTAAGCTCAATTGTGTCAAACCCCATACTCTTACATTCCTAACAATCATCATGAGGCATCACAAAATCAAACTAAATTACAATAATTAAAAACCCTCTACAAAATGCAGTCCACAATCTCTTACAAACACCTCACCTCAACATATTCTTTGAAAGCTGTTGGACCTTTCCGAAGCAAGTGTTCTGCCCAGTCACCAGAACTAACATATACATCATGTTGATGTGCCATATCAATCACCTCTTTTATAAAAGACTTTGGCATTAGACTATTGGAACCTCCAGAAAACTTCAGCCCATCAACAAATTGCCCCATAGATTCAAATATATCCTGCCAAATACATAAAAAAGCATATAAGATCCGGATGAATAATCTAACTCTAATCCACTTAGCTAATAATGATACGATACTCTTAAGTACCCTACAGTTACCGATCAACAAATCAGGATCAGTGTAAAAACTAGCAAAATAACCAAATAAGGATTAAAATCTGTTACCCAGATGAGCAAAATGTGAAATTTCATTGATTATGGGTCAATTAGGATTAGAGAAATGAGCATTACATAAATAAATAAAATAAACATTAAAATGATTAAAAAAAAGATTGATTTGCTTACTAACTTGAAGCATATTTTGGCTCAAAAGAGTATATTGAGGACCTCGCATCTCTGTAACTCCATATCGGCGAGGCTTCTCCGGTCGATCTTCGTCGTCCTCGAAGGTCTTCCATGGATAATAAACTGACATTTTCTTCTTCTTCTCTGCAAATAGTCGCAAAATGTGGATTTTGTTTCTGCGATTATTACTTCCAACGATGGAATGGATAAGCTAGAATCTTTTTGTTTCTAGGCTAATGGGTTTTCGAAGTATGGAGCTGCTTCTGGAAATTCCCCGATGATCATGATCATCGCGTTTGATTTTGATAATTATGAGTTACGTGCTCCAATAGCGTGACACGTGGATGTATCGTTCTTACATGTCTGTTTTTACTTGGACCGGACCGGATTTGAACCAAACCAATAGAAAATTATTTTTTAAACATTTAAAATGTATAACAGGAATAATTCAGATGTTAATGTTACATCTGCTTTACTTAGTTTTTCAGGCACATCACATTTCTTCATGTTACTGATACTCTACTTTCCTTGTATTCCATGAAAAGAATCAGAATTTTCATAAGGTAATTAAAAGAAAGAATAAAGGAAAATTGAAGACAAAAAAGAAGCCTTTTTACTCTTAATCCACAGCTAATCACTCACATTATCTTTAGTAATAACCTCTTCTTCCACTTTATTCTTTTTCTCCTCTTAATCAAATTCATAAACCTTCATCTCCTTATTTATAACTTCCTCCTCTGCCTCCTCCTGTAGAACTGTATCCAGTTCGCCGAAAAACAGAAAACCCAGAAAGAATGGCAAAAAATATAGGTGTTATAATCTGCCTTTTGCTTATGGCACTAGATATAACAGCTGGGATACTAGGAATTGAAGCCGAAATCGCACAGAATAAGGTAAGTTACTAGAAAAATACTGTATCAATAAACTAGAAAATATGTAATTAATTCTATTGATTTGTGTTTAATAAACAGGTAAAGCATTTAAAGATGTGGATATTTGAATGTAGAGACCCAAGTTATCAAGCGTACAAGCTTGGTTTATCTGCAGCAATACTAATGCTTCTTGCTCATATTATTGCTAACCTTTTTGGTGGGTGCATATGTGTTCGGTCTAAAGAAGAATTCTCAACATCATCTTCTAATAAGCAATTAGCCATTACTTCCCTCATCTTTTCATGGTAGTTTTTTCGTCGCAGAATTTTACCAAACGCAACTACTAAATAAAAAAAATTGAAGTTAGTAGTAACAAGGTAATGTACCTTCAATATTTGCAGGATTATACTGGCAATTGGATTCTCAATGCTGATTATAGGAACAATGGAAAACTCAAGATCAAGGAAAGCTTGCGGAATTTCTCACCGGAGAGTTCTATCCATCGGAGGAATTCTGTGCTTCGTTCATGGACTTTTCATTGTTGCTTATTATGTTTCAGCTACTGCTACAGCTACTGAAGACACAAGAACTCGATCACCAGCTCCGGCTACCAATGCTTAGACAAGATTTAGTTCATTTTTTCCCAATTATTTTTGCTATTTATTCAGAATTGATAAATTAATAATTAGACAACAGAAACACGGATTACTTCAAAAAATTGCAAATCTGTAAAATTTTTTTCTTCATAATTTGAGTATGAAATCACTCATTTCAATTCCTAATTTGGAAAATTACATGATCTGAATTCACTTTTTAATCAAGATAAAGGAAAATCAAAATGCTAAAAAATCTAATCCGATTTCATCACAAGGTATTTAATTATCGTCATCACCAGCTCCTTTAGGACCAGTACCAGCTCTCTTTGGCAGCAACATGTTGTGAATATTAGGCAAAACACCGCCGTTTGCAATAGTGACAGACCCAAGAAGTTTGCTTAGCTCTTCATCGTTCCTAATTGCTAATTGAATGTGCCTTGGAACTACTCTGTTCTTCTTGTTATCTCTTGCTGCGTTTCCGGCCAACTCCAATACCTGAAACAAGAACGAATCTGTGAATATACTGAAACAGGGTAGCAATAAATTGAATTTATTCAAAACGAAAGGGAAATATATACTACCTCGGCGGCGAGATACTCAAGCACAGCGGCTAAATACACTGGAGCTCCCGCACCAACACGTTCGGCGTATTTACCGTTTTTCAAGAACCGAGCAATACGACCGACGGGAAATTGCAAACCTGCCTTGCTACTCCTTGATGTGCTTTTCTTTACCGCTGCTGAACCTAACGATTTTCCTCTTCCAGCCATTATCCTTTTCTAAGAATAGGAAGAAACGTTGAAAAATGCAAGATTTTCTAGAGAATTATGGTTTTAGTTGCTTTGAATTTGATTGATTCTTTGAAAAGACGGCGAGGCCAGGGCGGTGTATATATACGATGAGAGTAGAATTTTTTAAAACTAAAATTAAGATCCAATCAGGAGCAATCACGCGAATCGTGATTTCTGGCCGTTGGTTTATTCATTGTGGACGGTTGGATGATTGTCTTGTCTTTTGATTGGTTTCTAGAGGCGGGAACTCCGTAAAGTTTTTGCGGGTGGGAATTGACGAAATTACTCCTGCATGAAATTTGGGCCCATTTTAGAGACAGCCTATTAGATATAGCCCACTTAATCGGCTACGTCTCGTTTACTTTCGTTTGAACACGAGAGCTTTTCTCTCTGTATAGTCATGGCCATGGCCCGGTTCGGCCCGGCCGGTCCGTGGCTGAACTGGCCCGAACCGTTAGCAAACCGAGTCCGTGTGAACCATAATTTGAACCGGTCGGATGACGGGTCGGTTCACGTTCGAGTAAATTTGAAACCGGACCCGTTAAAACTCGTGAACCGTGGATAAACCGCCAGTTTACCGCCCCAAACCGTCTTCGAACCGCCAGTTTAACCACTCCAAACCGCCGGTCTCTAACCCCTGGTTTAACCTGAACCGCCGGTTACGGTTTGTATGTCTCACGAATCGTGGCCTGGCGGGCCGAAGCCCAGAACCAGCCCGGCCCGGACCGTGGCCACGTCTATCTCTGTATTTTATAGAATCTATCCTTCTCCTAAAGGTGGCCACGGGCCGAGCCGGGCCGGTTATGGGCGTCGGCCCGCCGGGCTATGGTTCAAGGGGGTGGAACCAGAACCGGCCGTCGAACCGCTGGTTCACGGTTAACCACCGGTTCGGTAGTGGGCCGGTTAACCGCCAGTTTGGAAGGTGGGACCAGCGGTTCAAGTCTGGTTAACTGGCAGTTCAAGGCCGGTTCACGGTTCTCCACGGTTCCGGTTTCAAAATTTCTTGAACCTGAACCGGCCCATTTAGGTTACGGTTCCGGTGGTTACGGTTTTTCGACGGATCGAGCTGATTCAGCAACAGGCCGACCGGGCCGAACTGGCCCATGGCAATGTCTACCTTCTCCTAAGTTTGATTAATGAAGAACTAGTGAGATCCACAAATATGATTTAGAGATTTCATACATATATATACACATGATACATAAAAAGTTTCAATTCGAAATGATTAATGTAATTTCATTCTTTGCTATGTTTCTTCGAAAATTACTTTGTTATATGATTTCAGTTATTATTATTTTTATTTTTACTATAACAAGATCAATATTGGGTACTGAATCTCAAAGCAGTCTTTAATTTTTCTGTATAAGCTCAATTTATGGCAACTCATGAGACCAAATTATTGATTTAGCAAAGAAAATTATCCTAATTAGAGAGAATGGAACTCCTTAATTGCTAAATAAATAGCATCCAAAACAAGTTGATTAACGATAAAAAAGCTTAATTACATCAAAATACAAGAAGAAATTAATCTCTTAACCAAGCTTAGCAAGAACATCATTCAGTGAAGATACAGTCTCAGCATAATATTTCTCTGCCTCTGAGCTGCTCTTAATCTTTGCTGCATGGTCCAACTAAAAAAAACCCATCATTAGATCAACATGTTTTACATGATCAAACGGTTAATAAGTGAATTTAAATTTACCTCATTGATGTTTGCGAAGAGCTTTCCAGAGAGTTCTTGGAGGGATTTCTTCTCTTCTTTAGGTTTAGCTGAAATAATAGTTTTGAGATCATATCGGAGATACTCTGATCTGAGACGAAGATCATTCATAACATATGGCCAAGCTTTTTTGTCTATGTATTGCTTCACTCCCACAATTTCCTTTGCAGATTCTTTGGCTCTTGCTGCTGCTTCTTCTGGTGTTTTTGGTTGCAGGTAGAATCTGTTCTTCAATGGCAGCTCTACATCTCTTGCCTGATCGGAGTTAAGTGTTCCGGCTGCCGAGTTTACGAACATTTGCAGTTAGATAATGTCATATATTTATATACACTCTCCACTCGATTTATATTGAGAAATGTAAAAAAAAATCAATCAATTTTTAATTTTTAATTTCTCTATACGAATTGAACATAAATAAATAAAAAAATTCTCTAAATAAATTGAATAGAGAGATTATTAATCAAAAGGGAATAAAAAGTCGACTATGGACTTACGCAATCCACCAGAAGGAAGGGGAGGAGGGCCAACTTTGATAGGGATAGCATCAGCAAGAACAGCTTGAACAAATGAACCAGAAGCCAAACCAGCCGCCACAAGACCCAGAGCGGCACGGCGGCTAGTTTCAGGTTCAGCTTGTTGGGCTACAACATTGAAATTTGGCTTGCCCACAGCTACTCTTGTGTTTCTTGCTGGAAAGTTCAACCTACTTGAGCCACTGAGCTGGAGGCTACCTTCCAGAACAGCTTGAGAGTTGCCACGTAGACCAGCCATGGAAGCCATTGCTTGTGCCATTTCTTTCCTCCCCCAAAGTTTTTCTTTTTGCAGAGAGAAAAAATGGAGAATTGTGGAATTATATTTTTGGGGTTAGATTTGAAAAGTTTGATTGTAGTTTTTGCGATTTTGATTGGTTCTTAGCAAACACCTTATCTGCCATTTTTTTTTCTTGGATAAAGTTGGATATGGTCTTTGACCAATCATTCATTGCCACGTCTTCATCTACTTGACACGTAGGATTTGCCCCTTTTGGTGGAATTATAGAAATATGACACGTTGGCTCCAGATGAAGATTTAGTTTCTGTGAAGAATTGATCAATATGTATAAGGTATGTTTGGTAGTGGTATGGTGCAATAATATGAATTAGAAGAAACTTACCACACCAACGTAAAAAAATTTTTTACAGTGAAAGTTATTTTTTGTTTGTTGAAATTCATTTTATTGTTAAGGAACAATAAAAATTATGAAATTTACTTATTTACAATGGATTGTCATTGTTCACTGTTTTCGATTTTAAAAAGTTATAGAAGGATTGGATAGATAAAAAGTAAAACTAGTTGTGTTTTTAATGAGAGAAACGAGTATTAAATTTTTGTTTGATCAAGAAGAGCTCATGTCATGTTACGAGAGAAACAGTTTAAACAATTTAATGAACAGTATTTTAATCCTTTAAGATAGGACTATGATAAAAAGATAAGTAATATCAAAAGATCTAAGTATAGTGGCTTAATCTGAGCTATCTAAAATTTAACTTTGAAAATAGGAAGATCTAAGAATATATTTTCTATAAATTTATTAATTCAAAAGAAATTTACTCGTTTTTCTAAGAACATATATAGTTTATAGGTTTAAAACCATTTTATGGGAACCAGTATGAAAAAGTAATATCAACTTATTTTTAAGTGGTATCCTTAAAAGAAGTATCCAATGTAGAGTGAGAAATATGAGTGGTTTTGACCCGCCGGTTAACCGGAACTGGTCCGGTCTTAAACTGTAATCGTTAAGCCTGGACGGGAACCGTTGGAGGGGTAGATTGTCAACCATCTTCTGAATCGTACCCGCCACGAACCAGACTATTCATTAATCGTTTGAACCGTCTAAAGAACCGTTGGTTAATCGTCCGAACCATCCGTGAACCGCCAATTCGGACCGCTCGAACTGCTTATTAACCACACCAAACTGTCGATTAACCGTTAACTGCCGGTCACCAGTCCCGGTCCCGGTCCCGGTCCCCTCGTCTACTGAACCGTGGTCGACCCAGGCCGTGCTATGTGTACTGCAATGCAAAGTCTTAAATCTCTTTTTTTCGTGGTTTCCACATTTAAATGGTTGCAGGAAAAGTAATAATTCACGTGAGCCCATTTTCAATTTTAAGTTGGCTGAAAGAGAAATGGGATGGTACTCATAAATTGTGATGATCCCCATCCAAAACTTGTGTCCTAATTCTCAGCCCAGTTTTTCTGAAGGGTAGCTGATAAAATGGGATTTAGGCTGTCCATGCTCTAAATTCCTCAATTTGGGCCAAGTAGGTGAAGATTTGGAATGGACAACCCGATCCAGATGAGCCCATACCCATTATGATGCTTTCATACTATTTTTTTTTTTTTTGGGGGCCATCTAGTAAAAATAGTAGCGCAGCGCCGGATCTCTCCCAAATTCAAATCTATTCAAATTTCTTCGTTTCCGCCCAAACACTATCTTCCCTTCTACGCTCTTGCTTCCTTCAGATTTCGACTTCTTCTACTGATTTCAAATTCCTCTGCATCTCTCAACGGTCATTAGAAGATCTAACTGCTCAAATTGAAGCTAAGCCTCCACCTGTACTTTGATTTGGTTTAGGTTCTGTTTTTTCTCAACTTCCCGATGATGGCTTCTCGGAACCAGAACAGACCTCCACGAAGTCCTTCCGCTGTAAGAATCTTTTGGATCTAAAATGTCAATTTCAATTTGGTAGTTTATATTAATCTCTAACTTGTATATATGTAGAAAGACGGCGGGGGCGGCGGTGGTGGAGGATTGGATAAGCGGAGGAGGATCGGGACTGGAAGAATTGGGGGGCATACCAACACTGACCGACGGCCGTTTGGGTCAGTTAATAAGAAGCTGGATGTTACAGTAGCTAGTGATGTAGGAAGTAGTGAAGTTTTGGATTATGGGAATATCAATTTCACGAAAGAAGAAATCGAAGCGTTGGCGAATGAGAGGCCCAAGATGAAGAAGTTTGATCATAAGGTTGTGCTTTGAATTTGCTAGTTTGGTAATTTCTTTTTCTAAAAGAAACTTTAGTGGTTAATTATATTTTGTTGCTAATTTTTCAGGGTAATTTGGAGTTAGTGAGTGAACTTAATAACAGACTCAAGCTTTGCATCAAATGGTTCCAGAAAAAAGAGGAAACAAATATTGAGGAGCAGGGGAAGCTTCGAAATGCTTTGGAATTTTCTGAGAAAAAATGTTCTGATATGGGTAACTCTTTATGTTTTTAGTTTTATTAAGTACCTTCAATAAGAATTAGCTTTCCAACAATACAAGTTCAAGGTTTTTGAAATTCATACAATGTTAGTACATTGCTTAGCTGCTTTTGAAAGGAATTGTTTTTTCGCCATTTCTACTGTGTTATTGCTTGTTGATTCCCTAATAGTATATTGTAACAGAAAAACAGTGATACTTATTTTTCAATATTGAATTAGCTTTTCGCCATTACTACTGTGTTATTGTTTGTTGATTCCCTAATAGTATATTGTAACGGAAAAACGGTGATGCTTATTTTTCAATATTGAATTAGCTTTTCATATATATGTTCAAGATTGGCAGATTTATTCAATGATAATTATTAAGATGAATAAAGTGATTATAGTAGACTTTCACCTCTTTTGTGTTTAGAACTGTTTAAAGGAATATTTTTTCTCAATCATCTCTATATTCTTATGATTTTACGATAACCTCTTTTTGGATTACTATGTTTGCTGTTTTTTGTCAGAAAAAAGTTTTTTAGAAGCAGAAAAAACTGTGTTGATGTATTATTAATTGTTTTTTTTTTTTTTTTTTTAGATGTGGAGATGAAGGAGAAAGAGGAGAAATATAAACAAGATATTTTAGGATTGAGGATAGAGAACACTTCTTTAGAAGAGCAACTCAAAAAGGAAGAATCAGAAAAATTAGTAAGAATGTATTTAATAATTATTGCAGTTTGTTGTTCCTTATGGTGCCATTATCAGTTCATTTATTAATTTTTATCTTGTGGTTTGGCAATTAGGATGCAATTGAATGTCATAAGCAAGAAAAAGAAGCTCGAATTGCTTTAGAAACTTCACTGGCTTCACTTTCAAAGGAGCTTGAAAAGGCTCAACAAGACATATTGGTGGCCAACCAAAGGGTACTAAGGGCTTATTGTATATTGAATTTATTTGCCATTGTTATTATCAGATTGGGAACATGTTTCCCCTGACTTTGGGAACTCCCTGCACTTTTACTCCTACATGCTCCTTAGTGATAAACAAGTTTTGCAATCATGACCTGTAAATTTGTTAAATTCTGTAGGCTAACTCGCTTGATGATATGTACAAGCGATTGCAAGAGTACAACTTGAGTCTACAGCAGTACAACAGCAAGTTGCACTCTGAACTTGAAACAGCTCGTGAATCTCTCAAACGAGTTGAGAAGGATAAGCTTACTATAGTGGAGAGCCTTAGTACTTTAAGGGGCCACTACAATTCATTGCAAGAACAATTAAGTTTATCCAGGGTTAGTTTCTATGATTTGGCAGTATGTTCAGTAGTGGTTGTTTAATGCTTTATGTATTATATTGTGGGACTTAACTGTAATTTTCCTCGTCATTGCTACTTCCAGGCATCTCAAGATGAGGCTGTGAATCAGAAAGAATCATTAGTTAATGAAGTTAAATGCCTCAGGGTTGAATTGCAGCAAGCAAGAGATGATCGTGATCGCCAAGTTGCTCAGGTGCAAGCTTTAACTGCTGAAGTGACGAAGTACAAAGAAAGTGCAGGAAAATCTTTTTCAGAGATAGACAATTTAATGGCAAAATCAAAATCCTTGGAGGTTTGCTCAGACCATCTTTTTATTAATCATATTAGAGTACGTGTGTATACATAGAGCTGAGCGTAAGAGAAATGGAATTGCTGAGAATATGTGTTTTATTATGTCACAGGATACTTGTTCTGCTCAAAGGGAACGTTTACATTTACTAGAGCATCAGCTAATTGCTGCTAATGAGAAGTTGAAGGTTTAGTTTTATCTGGTTATACAATTCATAATCTCAAGTCACTTGAATGATGTGCTTAAAGTTTGACAATCATGATTGTTTTGGTGTATGAGAGCATCTCATACATTAGGTGTAGGCAAGATTTTTGCATGTGTGCTAATGAAGTATTATTTTATTTGTTATTTTAGATGGCTGACTTATCTAAAGCAGAAACAATGACTGAATTTCAAGAACAACGAAGAACTGCAAGGGAACTGCAAGAGCGTCTTGCAGAGGCAGAACACCAACTAATTGAAGGGGAAGCATTAAGGAAAAAACTGCATAACACTATCCTGGTACTAATCTTCTCCTAATCCTTGCTTAATGCTTTAGGTGGTTGTAAATATAAGGTTTTAACCAGTTTTGTATCACAGGAATTAAAGGGCAATATTCGTGTATTCTGTAGAGTGAGACCTTTGTTACCAGAGGATAATGATGGAACAGAAGCTCCAGTTATTGCTTATCCTACATCAGCAGAAACTCTTGGTCGGGGAATTGACTTGATACAAAGTGGTACAGTCAAATGTTTCCTTGCAACTATATATTCTCTGTCTTTAATTGCTTCAAGAGGTCTTACATGTTACTTTTGTTGTTTTTATGAGCCAAACTTTATCTTTTTTTTTTTTTACCCAATCTGTATCGTTTAACAGGGCAGAAATATCCTTTCACATTTGACAAGGTGTTTAGTCATGATGCTTCTCAGCAAGATGTTTTTGTGGAAATATCTCAATTGATTCAGAGTGCTCTTGATGGTTACAAGGTGAGCCCATTGCACCATTTTCCCCTCTTAAATTGATATCATTGTTTGTTGGAGTGAAGTGGTAACTTGGTCATTTGCCATAAAAAAAAGTGTGGAGCTTATTATGTAATGTATGCCATTCCCTTGTGCGTAAATGGATGTTTTTTTTCCTGCCTTTTGTAGGTATGCATTTTTGCTTATGGTCAAACTGGTTCTGGAAAAACTTATACAATGATGGGTAGGACAGAGGCACAAGAGCAAAAGGGGTTAATACCCCGATCTTTGGAGCAAATATTTCGAGCTAGTCAGTCCCTTTCAGCACAGGGCTGGAAGTACTCAATGAAGGTAAATCCAAATAAAATATGAATTTTTGTACCACCTCAACCTTCTATTATAACCAACTTTCTTTCAAATGCTAGGCCTCAATGTTGGAGATATACAATGAAAACATTCGTGATTTGTTGTCACCAAATAGATCAAGCACAGAAAGTACTGGCAAGCAGTATACTATAAAACATGATCCAAATGGCAATACAATTGTTGATGGCCTCACCATTGTCGATGTTTGTAGCATTCATGAAATTTCCTCTCTTCTAAAGCAGGCCGCACAAAGCAGGTAATACCCTTATACCTTTGCAGTTATTTTTCGATGTGTTAACTGTTCTTAAGATTGGATACCAAGTTTAATCTGCTTGTGCATCTTTTCAGGTCTGTTGGTAGGACACAAATGAATGACCAGTCATCCAGAAGTCATTTTGTGTTCACATTAAGGATATTTGGGGAGAATGAGGTTTGCAAATATCCTAATATTGGTGCTTTTTTCTTTGATTATACTCGTACTCGCTTCACTAATTTCTATTTATCATTTGCTTTTCTTCTTCATAATGCTAGAATACTGAACAACAAGTCCAAGGTGTTCTAAATCTCATTGATCTTGCTGGAAGTGAGCGACTCTCAAGGAGTGGGGCTACTGGCGAAAGGTTAAAGGAAACTCAGGTATTTACATCACAAATTCTTAGTTAAAAGTTTGATTCATGCATTTTAACTTGGAAAAAACTGCACTAACTTCCTATGCAAAAACAGGCCATCAATAAAAGTTTGTCATCCTTGAGTGATGTAATATTTGCCCTTGCAAAGAAGGAAGATCATGTACCTTTCAGGAACTCAAAATTGACATATCTTCTCCAGGTAAAGCACATTCCTTGAACTTCAACATGAACAATCTTAGCCTGTCAAACTAGGCTTGCTTGTCCAGGATTAGCTTATCTCCTAATCTTAATTACTTTTATGAACAGCCATGCCTTGGAGGAGATTCAAAAACCTTGATGTTTGTTAATATTTCACCAGAACCAACTTCAGTAGGTGAATCATTATGCTCTCTTCGATTTGCGGCTAGAGTTAATGCTTGTGAAATTGGTATTGCTAGACGCCAGACTGCTATAAAACCTGTCGATTCACGCTTGAGCTGTGGCTAATTCTGATTTATTCGGTTAACTCAAATAATACGTTCATCAAAGAAGGTATTTTGACATTGTTGTGCCTCCCTCTCCTCCTCAGGTTTGTATAATGAGTTGAGGGTTGTTTGTAGAGTTGCTATCTGAGCTACTAATATGTATTCTTGAAATCATGTTTTAGATTAGGATTTTCAGTTCAGTTTGTTGGCTTAGTGGGTGTTAAAAATGTTCATCAATTGGTGAATATAGGGTAGCAAAATAGAGCTTTGTTGTTCTTCACAAACTAGTGTATTTCACTAATAGTTCTATTATATGAGATTTGTAATATTAACCATTTTATATATGAACTATTGCTTGGCTCTTGTTACTTCTTTCTTATTTAAATGGGCGGCTTTCATATTTGATTAATGATCCACAAGGACATTCCTCAAACCAGATCATGCGTCCGGTTTTAGTTAGACATGGTCACGGTTTGTGCGGTTTTGGTGTTAGGGCATGAATTGACGGTTTACTGTTTAAAGAACTATTGAACCTTGAATTGAACTTTTTCTACATAGTTCAAGTACGGTTCGAGGCCAATTCATAGTTTAAAAGGTAGTTCGGTTTATTGATGGTTTTGAAGGTTCGACTACCACCCTCCCAATAATGCTTGCTCTCTAGGCCTTTTTATTAGCTTTTGCATTATTTATGGCTCACTGGGGCAAAAAGTTTGGTACTAATGCCTGCTTTGTTGTCTCTAACACAAAATCACAGCCATTTACATAACAAGTCGGTCCAAAAATATTACCTTTACTATGAAATATTCATGTGCAATGGTTAATTGGGGATAAAAATAACCTTTACAAAATTTATTATTTAAAAAAAATATTTTGTGGGATCATCTGAACTTCGTAAACTTGCTCTCTGATTGACACGATAGCTTTCAATGTTTGAAAAAAATAAAAAATTTCATTTTCAGCATCAAATCAATTGCCTTCGATTATGTTAATATATTACTAAATTTTGCATATTATTATGTCAATTCTAATTGCCACCAATAACTCATTAATTATTTTCAATTTTTAATTCATTATTCTGCTTTGGCAACTCATCTAAAAAATTGTATAATTTTGAATGTTAAATAAAAAATACTTCAATTATATGCACAATTCAATTATTATGCTGAATAAAAAGATCAAATATTGTTAAATAATCAACTAACAATTCGAGAGATATATCAGTTCGGTTTCTTAATTATTTTTTTATTATCCACTTGATATTCTGAGGTATTATTATATTTAATATACGTATGACATGAACTATAACACTTTTAAATTTTAGAATGTTTTATTTTTACGAAAATCTCATAATTAAGTTAGAATATGAACTCTTTTATTATTTAATTAATCATTTAATTTAGTAGTTAAGATTAAAATTTGATCAAAAGAGACTTTCCAACAATTGCATAAAGGTAAAGATAATTTTATAAAAAAAAAATCTTAAATTTATTACTCTAATTTTTTTTTTTTTGCATAAAAATATCTAGTTCAATTATTTATTTACTATAATAACAATATTAGAATTGCAGTAGATATCAGAATTATTATATAAGGCACTAAAAACAAGAAAAAGAGATTAAAATGGAATTATCCAAATGGGAAGGAGGACCCTACCGCCGCTGTATTTCAAATTCTATCTTTAATCCAGCAGCTCAGTGCGTCTAATTTCAACCCATTCATATATTTGTTTTATTAATCTTCTTTCGCTCTGCCCTTTGCTGATTTCTCAAGCAAACTCAACAAAAAATACCATTTTCTAGAAGAAGAGATGGAGAATCAAGAACAACAAACCAAATCAAGAGTTCTGAAAGTTGATTCTGTTCAATCATGGGATTTATATTTCAGCCAAGCCAACACTCAAGGTTGCCCTGTAAGTTCTTTTTTTTAGTCTTTTTCTTTCTTGCCTTGTGGTTCTAGTAAAAACAAGAATAGGGTTTTGAATTTTATTGACATATGAATGAATGAATGAATCTTTCATATGTTGAATCTTATTTTGTGGGTTGGGTTCAGATTCTTTTTCTTTAGAATCTAACATATGATTTTATTTACCACATTAAATTGGTAAATGATAATTGAGATGAATTGTAACAGAGATTTAAAAAGTTGTTAAATTGACAATATTTGGTCTGTAATTTGTAGATTGTTGTACACTTCACTGCATCATGGTGTATTCCATCTGTGGCAATGAATCCTTTTTTTGAGGAATTAGCTTCCACATATACAGATGCTCTGTTTCTTACAGTTGATGTTGATGAAGTTAAGGTATAACCCATTCATTTCTTATTATCCTCAGTTTGTTCACCAAAATTAACTATTATATTTGTTTTCATCAATCGTTAAACGGACATAGAAGGTAACGACCAAATCAAACATAGCTTGGTGGCTAGAAAAGCTAATATTTTTATGCTAATCGCTACTTCAAAAATTGTTACGGAATCATATAGGAGGTGGCTACAAAACTGGACGTGAAAGCAATGCCAACATTTGTGCTGATGAAAGAAGGAAGTCAAGTAGACAGGCTAGTAGGTGCTAATCCAGAGGAGATCAAGAAAAGGGTCGATGGTTTTGTGCAGTCCTTCCGTGCTTATGTAGCTTAATTTTTAATTGTCCATTTGCTTTTTTTTTTCAATCCAACATGTTTAAAATAGTAATACTACTACATTTGTGGTTATTCATGGTGTTCACCGGCAAATGGAGTCTGTCGGCGGTGTGTGTGTGTTTTTGTGTGATTTTCTGTATACCATTTATGTAGTTAAAGGGATTTTGGTTTTGATGTAATTTCTTAAAAAGAAGAAAATAAATTGTTTTGATGTATTTATCATTTTTCAGAACAAGGAATTAGATGCAGGAACAAATATGGAAATTATGATTGTGGATAAGCATTAAGCACAGCTCATATATGTCAGAAATCTGAATATAAAAATGGAGAGGGAATTATTTCCTTCACAAAGCCGTCCACATACAGTGTAAAAGATTCTTTAAACTTATCACAATTTAAGCAATAACAAGTGAGCTGATTCAAAAAAAAAAAAAAAAAGGTGCCTTAGACCAAAAATGGATCAGAGACACCTATCATCACCCAATAAAATGCCAATCCCATTATTATTAACTATTGCTTTACTCTAATCCTTATGAGTTTGGGGAGTCCATAGCATTGTTCATTAGGAGTTGGGAGTTTGACCGTTAGGTGTTTGTTTATGGGTTTAGTGTAGAAAGGGATAAGATAGCTGCATGGATAATCAAGTTTATGAATGTTGACAGTATGGAGGTTTGTCATGGTTCCAGGCTTCTTCTGCTAGCTAGCTAGTAGCCGATTCCTGCAGCCTGGTAAGGGCATAAGCTTCAAGTAATGATTTAGGTTTCAACATTCTTACTGTTATTTGCAAATGGTCTTGCAAGCTAGAAAGGAAGAAGCTCAAGGCCTGTGATTTATAGACCTTAGATTTACGGTATAGTTCATCAAACATATCAAATTACTCTTCTACAGAGCGTTCTTGCCTCAAATTCCTTAGACTCGACCATAGAACACGAAATGCCATAAGTCCATCACTGCCGTTGCGCTATCATTACGGCCTTTGGAGCTTAGACGGACGATCAGAGACCACCATCTGACGTGCCTTCAACCGGTGAGTCTTCTAATGATAGCAACTTCGTAGATGGGTGATTGGAGATGACAAAAAGAAGTGCGACAAAAAACATCTAGGTTCCAAAGATTTTTGACGACGATTCTGACCATTCTGGCGGTCCAACGAGAGAGTTGAAGGCATCAACGGAATCCTGTCATCACCATCTTCAGTTTACTACAGTCCATGTCGCCGATATGTGACCGGAGAAGAAGAAACCGGCGGGTCGGATTTGAACTATTTTTGTGTTTTTTCGGCAAATCTGAGCATGATCGGTTGTATTAGTTTGCCTTGACACGATTCTGATGATAAGTTCGTTATCGGATTCCGGTGGATTCTGGCGGTAGATGATGTATTGGTTTGTGTGTTTGAAGATGAAGAAAGAAGATGAAGCCATGTGTTTTTTTTAAAGGGGATTTGGTATATTTAAAGGTATAATTTTTGGATTTTTAGTTTTGTAGAATTTTGTTTAAGGTATATTTAAAGGTATAATTTTTGGATTTTTAGTTTTGTAGAATTTTGTTTAAGGGGTTTTGGGTCCTTAAGGTTTGGCGCAACGAACTCGTAGGTCCCTCTATTTTGGAAATTATATGGTCCCTAACTTTTGAAATATTATACTCTCAGGCTCACTATAAAAATAAAAAAGATGATTTTGGTAAAGTTCGAACCCATGACCTATGGGTTTTAAACCAACATGTTAACCAATTACACTAAACCACTTTAGTGTTTTCTTTTGACGTGATAATATTTTATTGTCAAAGCATAACCATTCACATTTTATCACTATAGCAATTATTTATTACTTCAATTAAGATTTTATTAAATAATTACATATTTATATTTTAATCATCCTACACAAGTCTGAAAATTAGAATG
>CANUEY010254594.1:0-19411 GCA_948099555.1 Croton setiger
AGAAAGAATGAAGAACGAAGAGAAAGGCCGAAGAACAGAAACGTAGAGGAGATGAAGACGAGGCCAGAGGCGTGGATTGAAGGGAATCCGAAAACGAAGGAGAAGATAGAGTTAGCAGAAGAGAAGGAGACCGAGAGAGAAGGAGTTTGCTACATGCCGGACTCGTGGAATCTATAAAACAGAAGAGATGAAGACGAAGATGGGGGGTCCAGAGCAAAAAAACCGTAAGCTTTTAGAGATTCTAGGATTGCTAATCTCTGTAATTTGAAGTTCTTGATATTAGTTTTTTTAATTTCGAAAAGGGGGGAAGTTGGGAGAAGATAGGGTTTTTCTTTCTGGAAATTTTGGGGAAAAGGGTTTTTCTTCTGAACTAGGGGTTTTTCTTTGTTAATTTCGAGTTTATCTTTTTCAACTGTATGTATCTGGATATTGTAAAAAAAACTCAATTCATCAACGAGACAATTGAAATCAAAGGAATTCAGAGTTTGCATTTCTGTTTTGGGAATAAAGCGCCTAAGTTTTCTTTCTTTTGTTCGTGATTAAAGATGTTTCCGTAACAAGATATTGGGAGTTCTAGTACTGAATCGATTTCGGGGTGGTCAAATCAGAGGTAAACCTTCCCTTTTCTTTCGCATCTTTTCTGTTTAACGTGTTGATTTGTATGGAAACCCAGCTAAGCAGGATATGCTTATTATTTCTGATTGATCTTGTTGGTTCTGTTTATGCCTTGAACTATGGTTCCTTGTCATTTTTCTTGTTTATTGTGTTGCTAGCTACTGTTGATGTTGAACTGCTGTAGAATAGGGTTCCAGAAGCTAGGGTTCTGGATCATTCAGTTCACTTCGTTCCTAATTTCAATTGCAAGCTTGACCATCATCTGTTTATGCTGTCGTTTTTTTAGTTTAGTCTGATTTGAAGTTTCATTCTGTTGGTTTGCATGAGATCAATAATTGTTGGGAAAATCTGCATATTTTAGTTGTTAAGGCTGCTGCCATAAAGAGATTTGGAAGCGAAATAGTCTGAAGTTGTGTACGTTGCTTCAATCCGAGCCTGCATATTGTTAATTGAGACTGCCTTTATCTTCTATTAGGATTGAGTTGTTGTCGTGATGTGTATAAGTTTGCAGCTGTTAGTCCAGAATCAAGTCAGATTAACAAATAGTATATGTTATCCATGTGTGATTTGGAGATTAATGTCTTATTAGTGAAAATATCTATTGGCAGTCTGCGAAAGTAATGTTGGATCCTCCAAAAATGCTTGAAAGTCTAGTTTCACCTTTAATGTTTATGTTCATGAACACTCTTGTTGATTTGTGTTGGTTAGCTTTCTTGATTCTGTTGTTTTGCTGTCGCAAGCAGTATGCTGGTGTAGTGAGGCAGATTGCATATAAAAATGTTGAAACAGGATAGAAAAAGGTGAAGAGGCTGTTTTGAGAATTCTTTTGAAACATGAAGACCAAATTGGAAATTTTGCACCATTTGATTTATGTTTCTGAATTTGCATTTTTAACTGCCTGGTTAATCAGATTGATATATATTGTGCATTCATGAACTGCTTTGGGGCTGATTTTGCGATAAAACGACTTTGGGGCAAATTCGTAATTTTGCAAAAGATGAGGTACTAAAACGTAATTTTGCAAGTTTCACATTTCATTGTTGAATTGATGTGTTTTACGTGTTTACATGGAGTTTTGGGAGCAATTGCATGTTTAGGGGCTGTTTCGGCAATTTTCATAAAACTAGGGACTAAATCGTAATTTGTCAAAACCTTAGGGACCATTTTGTAATTTTGCATGTCATGGATCTTTTGGCAATTTTAATTTGATTATGAATTGTTTTTGGCTATTATTAATTGTTTTGATATTGTTCGGAGCATTTTAAGATGCAGGGACCTTTTTGCAATTTTCCAAAACTTCAGGGATTTTCTCGTAATTTTGCATGTATTAATTCTAAATTCTCATTGGGATATTTGGGATTTAATTTGGGGATTTATTTGGGTAGAATGTAATTTAATAGGGATTCGGTTTGTAATTAGTTTTAGGGTTTTATTTTCCGCATTTTTATTTCTGCAATTTATTTTATAGTTTATGATTATTTTCACAATTGACCGGAAAAGCCAATTAGGAACATCGCTAGAATCACGCAACGACTTTTTCAAATAAAATTAAACTTAAATTTTGGAAATTAAACAAACCAAGAGGCCGGTTTTTGCCGGGCGGCGGTTTAAGTAAAACTTAAATCGTCGTACCTTACCCCCTTACCCAGATTTCTGAATTTTTGACTAGTGCCTTAAAATTAAAAACGGAGTCATTTTTCCTTAAAATTAAAATTGGTGTCCCGAAAGCGGGTGGTGACTCTAAAATTATTTTTAAGATCGACTAGTTCGGCAACGCGCATCACAAAAATGTTTTATCACCACTTTTTGGTAAAAATCCAAAACGAACAACAACAGATGGGCCTAGGGCCAAATTTTTGTCTCAGGCATTTTGATGCCAAAATACGGTCTAGGGACCAAAAATGTGATTTACGGCATCTGTGGTCGAAAAAGTGATTTTTTAAGCCTTTAGGCCAAAATTGGGATTTTACGGCGTTTGTGGCTGAAAGAGTGATTTTTTAAGGCCTTAGGACAAAAATTGGGATTTTACGACGTCTGTGGCGGAAAGAATGATTTTTAGGCCTTTGGGCCAAAATTGGGGTTTTAGGCGTCTGTGGCCAAAAAGTTGATTTTTCAGGCTTTGGAGCCAAAATTAGAGTTTTACGGCATCTGTGGCCGAAAGAGTGATTTTTTAGGCCTTTTTGCCAAAATTGGATTTTACGATGTCTGTGGCCGAAAAGATTTGAGTTGTTAGGCCCTAGGGCCAAAAAAGATGATTTAAGGTGGCATTGTAGAGAACAGATTTGATTTCTTTAGGCCTTAGGGCCAAAAAAGTGTTTGTGGGTGACACTGTGGCCAAAAAGTTTGATATGTTATGCCTTAAGGACAAAAAAGAGTGATTATACAATGCAAAATGTTATGTATGCATGATTTAAGAAGGAGGAGAGGAGAATTTAAACTAAAAGGATTGAGTTTAAATCCATATCTGTGGTAGACAGCATCCGCTCCACAGCTTTAGCTTGATTATGACTTATTTATTAGTGATTATTATGAATGAATGCAAGAAACACAACAATGCAATGCAGAAGCGGTAAAGAATTGTCTGGGGATGAGGAATCACCGAAGGAAAAAAGGGAGAAGAGAGCAGATGTCAATACAACTCAATGTGTGGGGGAAAAGGTGTTGGGAGGGGATATTTATAGGGCAAAAATCGCCCAAACTATTGACCTAGGGCGGCCCGGAGGGCCCTGGAGGGCGACCAGGGGCGCCCTACTGTAGCTTTTCGCGAGTTTTTCGTTCCAGAGCCTTTTCGGGACGTTCCGGGACTCTGATGACTTTTTCGAGGCCATTTCTATGACCTTCGTAATATTCTGGACGTTTCAAATACCATGAAGGCATACTTTCAGTACCATTTTTCGGCGATGACAATTCAGCTCCACTCTTTGTAGTCTTAGAAACTCGGTTTTCTGGGCCTCAAAATTCGAGTATTCATAGTTGCCCCTACTGGGCAACATAAAAATGATTTATGGAGCTCAGTGATGTTTAGAATCGCGAACTTTGAGGTCAATGTTCAGACGCACGGGGAAGACCCGCGTTTCCAGACTTTGCCATGCATAACTGGACTAGGAGCCTTTTGAAAGTGGAAAGGGATCAATATGAGGTTATATGGTTTGGTTGCTTTGACCACTCTACGAGGGGTAGTAGTGGATTGGGACTTCTTGAAAGTTTGCATCAAAATCTAAAGCGCATGTTTTCTCTTTGGGTTATGATGGAAGAAATGTGCCCCTACTTTGAGGAAGCTTGTGCAATAGTGGGGTGTGATCCAAATAGCCCCCTTGATTAGGTACGAGATCAAGACTAGTTGTTTGAGATCTTTTGAGAGTCTCTTTCACTTTACCAGGACACATGCCCAAGTTATGCTGGTGGATGAGCAGAAAGTGATTTTGTCGTTTCTAATAGATGAATTTCTGGAAGCAACCCTGAAGACTGAAAACGGATGAAACTCAAGCTACTAGCCTTTATTTTCTGCCTCTTGGCGGTCTTTTTCTATTTAATAATGCCCCAAGTTTTAGAGATCTTCGACTCTGCCACCTAATTAGGCAAATAGAGGAGATGAACTATATTGGTGATATTGTGCTGGTAGAAACCCTACGGAACTTAGACAGAGTAGCTTTGGGTTTTAATGAATGGAATGTTTCTCTAATCATTCTTTTTTTTTGAATAGAAAGGATCTATTTGCAAGTTGAGCTCCTTTAAGTGTCCAAACTTCTCCCTAGTACCAAGCTTGGTTTATCTCAGATATGGCCAATTGAGAAGCTAAGAAAGAAAGCTCTACTGAGTGAACTTGAGGAGTGGACTCAAGGTTCAAGTGAGGTGACTAATAAAAAGATTAAGATGATTCCATAAGGTGACGGAGTTTAAGGAAGACTCAGAGTCTAAGGAAGACAATGACGAAGTTTCCCCCTACAAAGAATGGAAGACTTAGACTTTCTGCGTTGACTCGATTTTGAGTGTTTTTTTTTTTTTTGTCAATTTTGACTTTTTGACATTTCAACTCAATTTGAGAGTCACATTTTTGGACTTTTGACTTAATCCAAATTTTGGACTTTTGACTCGACCCAAATCTTTTGCAATAGATAATGGCATTCGATTACAGTCCATATACTCCTCAGCATAATGGAGCAGTGGAACATTTGCATCGCACTTTAATAAACATGGCTCGTATAATGTTGGCACAATCTTCGCAGCCTTTGAAATTCTAGGTAGAAGTTGTTCTTATGGTAGTGCATTTGTATACATCTTGCCAACACAGACCTTAAATTTTATTTCCCCTATGATCATTTGTGTGTTTGGTTGGTCCTGTTTTCCTAATTTTTCTGCTACAACATGAAATAAGCTTGCTCTTAAGCTTATTTGTTTTTTTTTTTATCTAAAAAACTATAAGGGATTTTGGTGTTTAGATTCTATTTCAAAAAAGGTTTATATTTCTTGGAATGTGACTTTTTTGATGAAATTCAATTCCTTTTTTCTAACTTTATCTTTATCACCATCTACCTCAAATATTACTCCTAGGTTTTCTTCTTTCAATGAAACTCTACCTTCATTTCCCTTATATATTTTTAATCTTCAATTAAAAAACCCAACAACCACACCCACCATCCATTATTATTTCTCTTTCTGCTAATGATTTTCCCTTGACCAATTTTGATGAAAGCCAAATTTTTTAAAACCTTTCTTTCAAGTAGAACCTGCTTCAACTGCAAGTGATCCTATCATTGCTTCCTCTATTATCATTTTCTATCCAGACCCGCAACTATTATCTATTGAACCTCTACTGAATAGCAATCCAAAACAGTCATAATTTGGAATTTTCAAACTTAAATATCCATTTTCCCTAACTACAATAGCTAAGCCATTAGTTCCTATTTTGTTTAAACTGAAATCTTCCTAAAAGCATGTTGAATGAAGAATGGCCATATCTGTTGAATATGGTGTGTTGCTATCAAATAAAACTTGGAAACTTGTTCCAAAGCCTACTAATGTCAATGTCATCGGTTCCAAATAGGTGTTTAAGGTATAATTGAGGGTTAATGGTAAATTATAAAGGTACAGAATGCATTTGGTTTATGCTTAAAGGACAAGAATTGATTATGACAAAACATACAGTCTGGTTATGAAGCTAGCAATAATTTGAACATTATTGTCTCTAGCAACTTCAAAAGGATGGCACATCAATCAATTGGATGTTAAAAACTCATTGTTGCATAGGTTTTTGAAAGAAGATGTGTTTACACAATAACCATAAGGCTTTATTCTTTTGAATTATCCAGATTATGTGTGTAAACTGAATAAGGTGTTATATGGTTTAAAACATGTCCCATAGGCATGATTTGAGAGGTTTACTAATTTTTTGAAGAAGAAGGGGTTTTGTTGTAGTTAAGCAAATTTATAGATGTTTGTTTTCAAGAGGGGAGAACATATGACTATGTTATTGTTGTATGTCGATGATATAATACTAACAACTTCTTCTTTAGCTTTATTGACAGGTTTACTAGACATGATTAAAACAGAGTTCTCCATGACTTATTGTTGACGCTTGATTTTTTGCCTCTGAAAAACGTCCAATAATGAAAAAAATCAAGCTCCGCGAGATTTCCAAGTTTTCGGTCAGATTAGTGTCTTTGTAAACAACATGTTCTAATTTTCAGTCTTTTATTTTTGCAATTGTCAGTCCTTTTTCTTAAGGGGTAATTATTTTTGGGTCCCTGGGAATAGACTCGGGGGTCCTTCTATTTTGGAAATTGTATCAACGGGTCCCTAACTTTTGAAATAATAGACTCTCAGGTCCTTCCGTCCAGAAACGGTGTTAGTCAACGGAAAAGTCAACGATTTTTTTTCAAAATGACAAAACTACCTTTTGGTATATTTGAATCGAACCGTGGTTTATTTGAATCAGACCATCCTAATTATTAAATCAAACCTGTAGGTCCCACTCACTATAAAAATTAAAAACAACCAAACTGGGAATCAAACTTGAGACCTTCAACATGCTAATCTTCATGATAACCAACTACACCACAACACCTTTAGTGTGTTAAATTGACGTGATAACATTTTATTGTGTAAGGCACAACCATTCACCTTTTATCACTATAGCAATTATCTATTATTTCAATTAAGATTTTATTAAATAATTACATATTTATTTTTTTATCATCCTAAACAAGTGTGAAGGTTAGAAGGGAAAGTTTAAATTTTCCAAAAAATTAAAAAGAGTTTATAGAAAATTTAGTATTTATTTGGAGAAATTAACAAAAATTAGAAAACTCATATTTTTAGGGGTAATTATTTTTGGGTCCCTGAGGTTTGGTTTAATGTACTCTAGGGTCCCTCTATTTTGGAAATTGTATCATCGGGGGTCCCTAAGGTTTAGCCTAATGTACTCTGGGGTCCCTCTACTTTGGAAATTGTATCATCGGGTCCCACAATAAATATTTTATTTCCTTAAATTAGAAATATGAGTTTTCTAATTTTTGTTAATTTCTCCAAACAAAAAGTATGAGTTTTCTAATTTTTGTTAATTTCTCCAAATAAACACTAAATTTTCTGTAAACTCTTTTTAATTTTTCAGAAAAGTTAAACTTTCCCTTCTAACCTTCAGACTCGTCTAGGATGATAAAAAAATAAATATGTAATTATTTTTAATAAAATCTTAATTGAAATAATAGATAATTGCTATAGTGATAAAAGGTGAATGGTTGTGCTTTACACAATAAAATATTATCACGTCAATCTAACACATTAAAGGTGTTGTGGTGTAGTTGGTTATCTTATAGTCTAGCATGTTAAAGGTTTCAAGTTCAATCCTCAATTTGGTTGTTTTTAATTTTTATAGTGAGTGGGACCCACAGGTTTGATTTAATAATTAGGATGGTCTGGTTCAAATAAACCATGGTTCGATTCAAATAAACCAAAGGGTAGTTTTGTCATTTTGAAAAAAAAAATTGTTGACTTTTCTGTTGACTAACGCCGTTTCTGGAAGGAAGGACCTGAGAGTCTATTATTTCAAAAGTTAGGGACCCGTTGATACAATTTACAAAATAGAAGGACCCCCGAGTCTATTAGGCCAAACCTCAAGGACCCAAAAATAATTACCCCTTTTCTTAAATTGACAGTTTATTTTGAATTTCCGGTCCACCTTTTTGGTCCGCGTAGGATTAAATTCAAAAGAAAAATTATTTAATTGTTTTTTCAATTAATTTTAATTTAAAAAAAATTATATGTTTTGAATCGAACCAGATTGGTTCGGTTCAAATCATTTCTTTCTTTCTTTTAAACGCAGCGTTTAGCCCAAACGTTGCATCTCCACTACTTCTATCTTAACAAAAAAAAAAATGGAAATTGAGAGCAGAAACCAGGGAAAGCGAGAGAGATAAGGAAAGAAAAAGAGAAAGGCAGAAAGAAAATGAGAAAGAAAGAGAAGAAAGTGGAGAGTCAACGACAGAGGCACGCAGAAGGGGGAGGTCTTCTGTAAAGGGAAAAGGGACAGAGAAGAGGGTTAAAGGAAGAATGGAGTGTTAGGATTTCGACTATAAAGGAAGAATTAAAGAAATGCAAGAGGGGTGAGGCTTTTTCGATTGACAGAAACAAGGAAGGCTTTGAGCAATTAAAATTAGCAAGAAAATTACAACTGCTTGGGTTTCTGAATTAGGGGTTTTAGGGGATTTAGGATTTGAGAGCTTGAGAGAAAAGATTTTTCTACTTTTCTTGGGTTAGAGGTTTCTGTTTCAAAATTAATTCGAAAGGGGGAACCAATTGTAGTGTCTGTATTAAAAACAATCAATCAAAATTTTTGCGGTAATTTCTGAAGCCTGGTTTATTGAAACATTGAATATGTAAAAGAACATCTAGAAAATCTTTTACTTCAGCTTCAAATCGAAATCTGAGGCTAAAATTTAAAGGTAACATCTTTGTTTCTTTTATGCTTCAATCATTTTGAGTTTTGATGGAAGGCTCAATTTGGGAGCCTGATTGATGAATGAGATTATTTGGGTTTGCTTGTGTTCATGTTTAAGATGTTACTGTTGACGCTTAGTTTTTGTCCCAAAAAATACCAATGATGATAACTTGCCAATGTTCGTAGAAGTCTCCAGAAAATTCCGTAAACAGCTTACGATCGTTCAATTCCCAGAATATTTTAACTGTTGCTCTCCTATTTTCGAAATGGTTTATTATCCTTAGTGCTCAAGAAAATCTTTTTTCTTCAAAATATATGGTCAATTCATTTTCTTCTTAATTTTTTTTAAAAAAAAAGAAAATTTAGAATTTAAAAAATATAAAAATGAAAGAAATTCCAATTTTAGTTTGATTTTCCTTTTACAAAGAATTTTTTATTCTAGTACTAATTTTTGTTTAGCTTTGTTTTTGAAAAATTATGATGTTGTTTAAAAATAATTTTTAAAGAAATTTTATATTTTTGTTTTTAAAGAAAAAATTGAATTAGTGAAGAAAATGGAGTAGTTTGGGAGAAATTGAAGAAAAATGATGAAATTGAAGTAAAAAGAAAGAAGATGAATTGGAAAAGAATTAAAGGGAAGGAAGGATATGATTGCACACAAGACTAAAGTTTTGGGGTTTGAAAAATGGGATTTTGGAAAGTTGAGAGGTAGAAAGAAGAAGGGTTGAAAATCAGAATTTGAAACGACACTTCATTTAAGTCAGATAGGAAACGACAGATGCGTTGAAAGGGTGAGAACGACTTGTCGTTTGGGTAAGTGAAAAAGTAAAAAATAAACGGCTATGTTTTGATATGGAACGTCGTCGTTCCATATCAAAACACAGCAGTGCCATCATTCCGTCTGAAACAAAACCAATCAAAGAAGAAATCAAATTTGGAAATTAGGGCACATTCAGGACGAAATTGAAAATTTGAATTGAGTTGCAGAAGAATCGAGTGTCAAATTGAAAAAGAAAAACAAGAGAGAGTAGTAAAATTGAGTGGAAAGAAGACGAGCGTGAGAGAGGAGAGTAGTGGAGCGGAAAAATTGAGCACCAAAAATGGAAATCGAGAGTAACAGATTGTAACAAAAAAGGGAAAAGGAGAGAAGTGGAGAGGAGCATCGGGAGTTCGTACGAGCAAGGACAGCTGGAGGAATGAAAAGGAAAAAGCTGTTGATGGCGTCTATAAAAGACGGAGCCATCGAAGGAGAATGGGGGGGATTCTGGAAACGGAGACTCGATTCTACAAAAGGAACATCCAGAAACTTTAGGTTTGCTGGAAATTCCATAGTATCATTTTTTATTTTGGATGAATCGTTTTCTTTCGGTTTCTGTAATCCATGCTTCAATTCTGGATTCAAAATCAATTTGAATTCCAAAATTAAAGTTTCATAAAATCTCTCTGTATTTCCTTTTCTGAATTAAACAAACTTGTACTATTTTCTGGAGTGGAACAAAGCTGTAAGCAATGTTTCCGGATTCTGTAAGGAATAGATTGGACATTAATTTTGAGGTACTGTAATCAAAATTCTTTTTATTTTCAAAGTTTTTATTGAAAATGTCTGGAATAGTCTGGGAACCAGACTGAGTTTTAATGGATTCTCTGCTGTTTGGATGTTTAAATGCTTTCTGTTTATGGATGTTGCTCTCCTGGATGTGATAGTGATGGCATGAATGAATATGACAAAGTTAAAATGAAATTGGTTTTCATTCTGCCTTAATGGATCTTCTGTTTTTCCTTTTGTTGATAGTACGTTTGTTAAGCATTTTTTGTTCAGAATGTGTTTATGGTTTCTGAAAACTGTTTAAATTTTGTTTCTGGATTGTATGATGATTTGATTCTAGATTTGTTGGCAATAGTGGTCATTTAGGTTGTTTTTTGTTTGTTGTTCATGTTTGGGCATACATCATTTTTATGGAACTCTTTTGCAATGTTATTAAATGCTCAGATTACTTGATCTGCTTCTGTGTTCTAGACATTTTATATATATATCCAAGTTTGCTAACATCTGTTCCTCATGTTGTGTTCATCATGCTCCAAGTCCAAAAGGAATATAAGTCAATTAATAGATTTGGGATTGACATGCATCTTAAAATCATTTTTAATTAGCATGAGTTTTGCATCATGTTCTGGATTTAATAAATGAACATTTTGTCAAGTTGCATCTCATTTCTAGCTTTTACAAAGGTACAGTAAGTGTATTATCATCCCATTGTCATTGTATGTTACAAGTGTTTCACAGAACTATCATGGTAAGTTGCACCACAGTAGGCTCATATCTGTTTTTCTACATTAATTCATTACATTATTAATAGATTCAAGTAGGATTTGGTTTATTGGATCAAGAGGAATATATGTTCTGTTCTATATGGTTAAACTTTCTGTTTAGATTAGTCTCAAATGATTCTGTTTATATGAAAATCAGATTTGGTCCCAACTCATTTAGCAATTTGTTTTAAGGCAGAATCCATATGCTGAGTATGTATTTGCATTAATGGCTGTTTTTGATTCTGTCTTGATTTATTGCAATCTGGATAAATTGATTGAATTGGGGAGCAAGTCAATATGATATGAAGGGAGAAAAAGAAAAAGAAAATCTGGAAGGACATTTTGAAGGGTAAAATAGGTTAAGGGCAGTTTGGTAATTTGGGTGTTAAAATGAAATTGTAACCTGTTTTGATTCGTTGATTGCTGGAATTGCATAATAGTGTTGTTTTACATGACTGATTATAATAAAAAGAGGAAGTTTGAATGCATGTTTAGTTTGTGAGGGTATTTTGGTAATTTTAGAAAGTTCAGGGATATTTTTGTAATTTTCACTTGTTTTGGACTCAAAATGTGAAAGTTCATTGATTTGGAATGTATGTGTGACTATTTGGTGATTTTTTATTTTTGGGGCAAAATTGCAATTTTTCAAAAAAGTTTGGGGGCAAAAAAAAAGTAATTTATCAATTCTTGCTTATTTGATGTTGTTTTGCATGATTAAATGATTGTTGGTTTTATTTGGTTTATCTTATGTCTTGAATGAATGGCTTTCGTATTTTTGACTAAATTGCAATTTTTTATATTTGAGAGGACTTAACTGTAATTTTCCATTTTATGTTTAATTTTTGTAATTTATAGGTTTTTGTGTTTTAATTTGGGAATATTATGGGTAAAATGTAATTAATAGGAAATGGGTTGTAATTAGTTGGTTAGGATTTTAAAATTCCGCAATTTATTTTTCGCAACTTTCATCGCTTTCTCGTTGTGTTTGCGCGAACATTAATTTTCACCGCTTAGGAACATCGATTAGTGTTTTTCAAAAATAAATAATTGACTTGACTTAAATTGGAAAACGATTTCGGTTTGAGAGGCCGGTTTTATACCGGGCGTTAGTTGAAATGTAATTTCGGCTAACGTACTCAACCCTCTTACCCAAATCTTTGGTTTTGATCATTGTCTTATCCTAATAAAAACGGAGTCAACTTTTTATAATTAATTTGGTTTTTCAAAAACCGGTATCCCGACGGGTGGCGACTCTAAGAACAAATTTTAAGACCGACTAGTTCGGCAATCATCCAAAATGTTTTGTCACTTACTTTTTCAAAGTTAAAATTTATTTTTTTCGGTTTTTCTTTAAAATCGGAAAAGTCGGTCGCAAGTCGGGATGTCATCAGTCTTTTTGGCGACTCTGCTGGGGATTTTACAGTCAAATCTCTGGTTTTTCTTAATTGGATTTTTGACTGTAATTCAGGGTTAACTCGTTTTTTTTAACAACCCAAAATCGTTTTCCACTTTTTTAAGTTAAGTCGTTTTTTTTTTCAAATCGTGCGCGGTGATTACTAATGTTCGTTGTTTGTTTACTGCTTTCTTTACTGCTTTTTTAGGCTTGCATTGCATTCTCATCATCTTCTATCTCCGTTCTTCCCTTATCACCCCGCGATAAGGTTACCAGTGCGATCGGCTGCTGCCTTCCGAAATTTTTCGGATACACCAGTCGGAGTACTGGTAATGCTTGTCACCCGTAAGTCCCGTATTGAAAAGTATATCAAAAAGTTAAGGCCTCAAAAGCCGAGACTTCGCTTACGGAACCCGAAACCTGTCAAACCCGACCTAGCCCACATATAGTCGACCATAGCAACTGCCATTTAGGTTTTTACCCGAAATGTTGTGCTATTGTTTTGCATTATCATTCTAAATGCGAGTGCTATCGACAATCTCAAAGTCCCTTGCTGACTGTCGAGATTTGACCAATTCCTAGGGTTTTAGGCGTCGGAATTTTGACCATTGAGTACGTGTGCGGGCGATATAAGGGCGGATGTCATGCATTTCCTTCCCCCCGTTCCCTTTATTTATCTGTTTTTATCAGTCATTCATGCATCACGTAACCTGTTGCTGTTTTAGCCATTTTAGGAAAGTCTGTAGTCAGTATGGCCCGTCGACCTCGTAACCGCAATCGGATTCGAGATTTTAGGGAGGTTATCGAGGCTATGCGCGTTGCCCGAAATCGAGCTTGATTTCAGGCCCATCAGGAAACCCTAACTCGGGCCAGTTTGTTGGTCGAGCCATGATTGCCACTGGTGACTGGAATATGGTGGAAATCAACACCACAAGGCCGAATGTTCGAGAATTTGTGATGCCGTTTCAAGTACCCATAAGTGCTATAGTCAGAGAAGGTCTGGATTCGGTTCTGTGTCGTGTCTTGCAAGAATTTCCAGTGCTTGATTCGTTTGAGCCCGACAGTGTCAGAAACCTCCGATTCAATAACTCGGATTGGCATTTTCATAGTCTTAATCAGCCTATTGTACTGGAGTGGGAATTTGTAAACCCTGACGAAAATTTGTAATCAGTCTGTTTTGATGTAAATACAGTTACAGTTTATGAAAGAAATTTCAATTTCAGTTTATATATTTTTATTGTCTTCTGGTATTCAGTTTGAGAGATTTGAAAAAAGAAAAAAAAAAGAAATAAAAGAAATAAAAACCCTGCTTAGAAAATTCCAAATTATAAGGCAAAAGTTAAGGGAATGATAGAAATCAAAACAGAGAGAAAATAATTAATCAGAAAATCCAAAAAGGACTGATTAATGATAGAAGAAAATTTAAATATGTTTACTGAAGCAGACATGCCTACTCTGACAATGCTTTTCAAATCCCATTAGTCGGTTGCGCGGAAAAGAGATTTATGGTCCATACCGAATTACAGACACATTAGAATTGCATGTCATGTGTTGTGTTGCATTTACATTTTCATGCATTCATGCATACATCTTTTGAAATAAGTTTTTGTAAATTACAGGCGTTGCTGAAGATTGATTCCTCTCGGAAAAGCACTGAATTGGCTTGGGCCAGAAATCAATCCGGAAGATTGGTCAGAATTATTAAACCCCCGATTCCAGAAGATTTCAGTTGGATAGACAATATGACTGACAGACAAAGTGCCGAGAATTCATAAGTTGATCCAAACGAGCCCCGCTATACTCGGGCTGAAGTTGAGGCTATGGTGAACGAAATGATGGCAGCCAAGCTCGCTAAATTGGGTTTAGCACCTCAGAGTGGGTACAAGTTCCTACAACTACTTTTGGTCTTAACAAAAATAAGGAACCAGAGATTTTCGATCCTTTATTGCATGAACAAGACCCGAGGTATCATAAGGATTTACTGGAGAGAACGTGAAACAGTAAGGGGCCGATTGAAATACCCGATGATTCTGTGAAAGGGAAGTCGGCTATCGAAGAAAAATTGGAAACAATGGAGAAAGAAATGAAGAAAATTCATGCCTAGTTGCAGGCTCGAAATGAATATGGATATGACTTTGAAGATTATGTCGGGGACACTTCAGGCCGGGGACCAACGGAAAAGCTTCGCAAACCGACAAAGTTTGACAGGGATGGAGATCCCGTGGTGCACTTGAATCAGTATGTGTTGATTGCAAAGCTAAATCGTCTGTCGCTGCAATTCATGTTGGATTGGTTCTCGACATCACTTCAGGGACCTGCTCTTGTCTGGTACCATGCTTTGGAAAAAAACAAGAAAGCCAGTTGGATAGAATTGTCGAAGGCGTTCTTGGATCAATTTTCTTTTAACACGACAATGAACATTGGTTTGAGAGAGTTAGAAAATACCACCTAGAACCAAGATGAATCTTTTTCTGAATACTTAAACCGGTGGAGAGGAAGAAGTTGATTCTGATCAGAAATAAGCCAGACGAAAAAGAGTTGATTAAGCTTTTCATCAGAGGTACTCTTCTGGCATTTAAAAGCAAGATGTATTACATACCTCTGAAAGATTTTTCTGAAGTATACCAAATGGGGGTCAACATCGAAGATCATTTATTGGAAGAAAAGAAAGTTAGTGCGAAAAGTGGATTTGGCAATAGTCGAGGTGGAAGTGGTTATGCTAAACAGAGTGGGTCTTCGGGAGCTAGAAATGCAAAAGCAAGTGGAAGTCAGAATGTCAATTTCTTAAGAAATACTGCGGAAAGGAAGTTCTCGAAGTTTTCTTTGCCATTGTCGAAAGTTTTAGAAAGGTGTATGAAAAGAGGTTTGTTACAACCGCTAGAACCGAAGTCGCTTCCCAACCCATTGCTTGCAAGATTTAATACCCAGGCTTACTTTGAATTCCATCAGAGCAAGGGTCATGATATGAATAGCTGTAAACCTCTCAGACATGAAATACAAGATCTGATCGACGAAGGAAAAATCCCGAATCCTGAGAATGTTCAGCCTAGTACCACGAAGAATCCTTTGCCTAATTTTTCTCCGAACGGTGTGTACATGATTGGGGATTACAAGTCAGAAGAAGAAATTATGTCTGAGATTGATCAGGAAGAAATCCGAGATCCACTCGAAGGAATTGTGGTGAAAGAAGTGATGGTTTCTAGTTTTTGGGGAAGCGACAGCGAAGACGAGTATCAGGAAGATCGAAAAGTTGAAGTGCGAGTTGAATTGGCTGAGTCCTTGAAAAACATGATAGTTAAAATCAAGGGGAAAGAGAAAGTTGAACAGGAGAAGCCAATGGGAAATTTTGAGGATTCAGTTCGCAATTTGACCCGCAGTGGTCGAATTTTCAAGCCAGCAGAATTAAGGATTGACGACAACAGTAGTAAGAAGATTGTGGGGTCAGAGAAAGAAAATGAAGATGGAGGTGAGGGTAGTGGGAGAAAGAACATTTTGAAAAGTGTGAGAAGAAGAAAGAGATGTGTCCAGGGGGTACAGACGCCGATTCTGTTTTGAAACAGCTTAAAAGGACCAGAGCAGATGTCACTATATGGGATCTTATTTTAGCGTCAAAGTGTCAACGGGAAGCTTTGTTAAAAGCTTTGGCGACTTATAGAGTAGCAACAGAAGTGACCACTGATGATTTAGTGGCTTTCATACAGAAGCCTCGGTTAGAAATCATTTTCTTGGAAAAAGATCTTACCCCGGAAGGAAGGAATCATGTCAAGCCTCTGTTTATTCAAGCTGAAATTAATAGGCGCTTGACTGGAAATGTAATGGTCGACGACGGCTCAACATTAAACATGTGTCCTTTGAAGTTGTTGCCAAAATTCAAAATCGAAGCGTCAGAATTAAAGTCGTCAAACGTGGTGATCAGGGCTTATGACAATACGAAACCAGGAGTGGAAGGTACTTTCCAAGCAAAAGTGAAGGTTGGCCCGATTGAAAGTGTGGTGGAAATTACTGTTCTTGATATTCCAGCAAAATTTGCTATGCTGTTAGGTCGTCCCTGGTTTCATCCTTTGGGTGGAGTTCCGTCTACTTTACACAGGAAAATTAAGTTCCCTTTCGGAAGTGAAGTGGTTACCATTTGCACAACCAGAAGCAGGTATCGCCTTGTTGGGGGAGAGTGAGATCGATCCACCAATAAATGGCTTTCAAATAGCTATTTTGGAAGCTAATAATGTCGGGGAAAGAATAATGCAGAAGTACAATTACAAGCGAGGCGATGGTTTGGGAAAGTTTGGTCAGGGAATCAAAGAACCAATTTCTACTTACCAAATGCTGGAAAAAAGAGATGGATTGGGTTATAATGGGGGAAGGAAGGCCTTGAATGATGTCCGTGAGCCGAAGTTCGAAAAAGGTCTTAACAGGCTGTTCTTTACTCCAGCAGCATATGATGACTTTGAAGCTGATGGAAAGGTATATCCAGGGTTGAGGGTATTTATGGCTGACTTTGAAGACATGATTATGGATGCAACCGCGGTTTCTGAGAGTTTTACTGAAGAGATTGTTGATATGGGAGAGTGCTCCGAGTCGGCTCCAGCTCTGGAAGAAATGGTCAAGGAGTTTGAAGACCTTCTGGGAATCAGGGGTCATAGTCAGTCTGCAGTTGCTCAAGAGACAGAAAAGAGAGCTGAAGAAGTCGAGGTGATTCCAGAGATCGTTCAAGAAGGAACAAGAACAGAAATGGAGGAAAAGCCAAATGTGGAAGAGCTCAATCCAGAGATGAAAGTGGAAGAGGCGGCAGAACCAGTCAAAGAAAACATCTCAGCAGCCGTGGAGGAAGTCCTTACTGAGTCGGTCGTTAGAGAAGTTAAAGAATGCATTGATGAATCTTTTGAGGAAGAAATTACTTATGAACCATTTTGTAATTTGGATGTCTATGTCTATGAAAACAATTACAGTGGCTTGCCACTTCTTTTTAATAATATTGATATGAACTTTGCTTATGTCTGTGATCTTTTTCTTTCTGATTCTTTGCATCACTTTGATCATTTCATGCATGGCTTTGATATTAATGATCCGTATCGCATTAAATTTAATTTAAGCACGGCTGAAAACCCTAAAAATTTAGAAATCGGATTAGACTTAAGAACTGAAATTGCAAGAGATCTTGAAGCCTGTTTAAAGAAAAATGCAAAAGCTTTTGCGTGGAGCTACGAAGATATGCCGGGGATTGATCGTTCAACAGCACAGCATTCCATTCCAACAGATCCAGACAAGAAACCAGTTAAGCAGAAGAGGAGAAGAATCAAGCCAGAATGGGCGGAAAAGATTAAGGCAGAAATTACTAAACAATTGGAGGCCGAGTTTCTGAAAGTGGTGCAGTACCCCGAATGGTTAGCCAATATCGTTCCGGTTCTGAAAAAAGATAGGAGGGTTCGTATGTGCGTAGATTACAGAGATTTGAATAAAGCTTCTCCAAAGGATGACTTTCCATTTCCCCACATCGACGTTTTGATTGACAATGCTGCTGGTAAAGGTTGTTATTCGATCATGGATGGATTTTCTGGATATAATCAAATAAAGATGGCGGTGGAAGATAGGGAGAAGACGGCTTTCATTACGAAATTTGGGACCTTTTGCTACAAGGTGATGCCGTTTAGGTTAAAGAATGCGGGGGCAACATATCAACGGATGGCCACTACATTATTTCATGATATGATCCATAAAGATCTAGAAGTCTACATTGACGATATGGTGATCATGACAAATACCCCTGAGGAGCACGTAGTTGCGCTTGATAGATTTATTGAAAGAATTATCAAATACAACCTCAGGTTGAATCCCAACAAATGTCTATTTGGTGTATCTTCCGGAAAGTTGCTCGGATTTATAGTAGGCCCCGAAGGAATTAAGATTGATCCAGAAAAGATTAAAGCCATTCAGGAGATAGAACCTCCCAAGATAGAAAAGGAAGTGAAAAGTTTTATCGGAAAAATTCAATACATCAGTCGGTTCATTTCTAAGCTGTTAGTTACGTGTGAACCAATTTTCCGATTGTTGAAGAAAGATCAGCCCGTGAAATGGAATTCAGAATGTCAAGAAGCTTTTTAAAAGATCAAGACGTATCTTTCTAACCCGCCTGTCTTAAGCCTTCCTAAGCCGGGAAAACCCTTGATTTTGTATGTATCAGTGGAAGATTTAGGAGTGGGAGTGATGTTGGCTCAAACAGATGATTTTGGGGTTGAATTTTCCATCTATTATATCAGTAAGAAATTGTTACCAGCAGAGGTGAAGTACAGTTTGATTGAGAAAACTTGTTTGGCGGTAGTCTGGGCCATTAAAAAACTGCAGCATTACTTCAAGTCGTACTAGGTGGTGATAGTTTCAAAGATGGATCCAATGCAATACTTGTACAAAAATCCAACTTTGGCCGGGAAGCTTTCAAGGTGGTTAATTTTTATGTCAGAATTTGACATAGAATTCGTCACTAAAAAGACAGTAAAAGGTCGAATAGTTGCAGAGTTTTGGGCAGAAAACCCGGTGGAAGACACAGATGAATAGGAGTTGTCATTCCCAGATGAACACTTGATGACTGTTGAAAGTGAAGTTTGGAAGCTTTTCTTTGATGGATCTGTGAATAGGAATGGGGCTGGAGCTGGAGTAGTATTGGAAACTCCCAATGGTGAAGTCATAACGGTTTGCAAGAAATTGATGTTTCCAGTCACAAACAACATGGCTGAGTATGAAGCATGTATTCTGGGCTTGGAATCGTTGATTGCTGCGGGAGCCAAAGTAGTGGAAGTAGTTGGAGATTCGAAGTTGGTAACTGAACAAGCTCGAGGTGGTTGGGAGGTGAAAGAAGAAAAACTCAAACCGTATATTGAGTACTTGATGCAGAAAGCTAGCCAGTTTGAAAAGATCACCTTTACACATCCCGGCAGAGTAAATAATAAAATTCCAGATGCTTTAGCCAATCTTGCATCAGCTTGGGAAGATCTCTATAAGTTTCCAGAAAAGCCTTTTGCTATCTGATGTTGTTCGTTTTGGATTTTTTACCAAAAAGTGGTGATAAAATATCTTTGGGATGCGCGTTGCCGAACTAGTCGGTCTTAAAAAGGTTTTAGAGTCGCCACCCGCTTTCGGGACACCAATTTTAGTTTTAAGAAAAA
>CANUEY010254595.1:0-10394 GCA_948099555.1 Croton setiger
CTAACTAAAATAAAAAAATTAAATTCACAATTAGAAAACATACCTCTTTCGCTAAAATTCCTAATCCTCTGAAGTTAAAACTTAAAATTTTGAGTGATTTGGTGGTTTGTGAATGAAAATGGAAAGAATTTTGATTAAAAAAGGGGTTCTGCTTTAAGTTCGCTAAAGTGTTTAGCGAACTTGTTCAAATTTTGAACAAGTTCGCTAAACACTTTAGCGAACTCGAAGGGCGTGCCACGTGTCATCACCTGCTTCGTCACCATTAAACACACCATTAATACCCTCATTAACTCTGAACGGTCATTACCGATTAAAGTCCGCTAAACAGATATGCGAACTTTGATTAAAAAATTAAAAAAAAAATAAGTTCGCTAAAGAGTTATGCGATTTTGTGTAGTTCGCATAACTCTTTAGCATTCACCTCTTCGCCTGTCCACCTTCTAATTTTAGCCGTATATCTGCAAATGACTCTAGGAGCAGAAGCAAAAACGTGAATGGCAGAACCAGAGAGGGAAAAAGAAGAAGAAATCGAGGGAGAGAGGGAAGAAGGGAAAGGGAGGAAGAAACCGTGGAAGAGAGAAAGGGAAGGAGGGAGAGGGGGACGAAAGTAGAAAGAGAAATTAGAGAGAGATGAAAGCAGAAAAAGAGATGAGGAAGAAGAAGAAAGGGGCAGACAAAACCTTCACCTCGATCGTTGCAACCCACGCCAGAGAGGAAGAAAACGACCAGTCAAGCCATCCCTTGAGCCACGGACCCAAAACAGGAAGGGAAAGATTCAGAGTATGACCAAGCAGAAAGAAGAGAATCCAAGAGAAAGAAGAAGAAAAGGGAAAGAATGGGGAGAAGAGGGGCTGGCACGCGTGGGAGACAGCAGCAGAAGAAGAACATTTGCCTACAAAAGAGGGGCTTCTAGACAGAAAGGGGGAGGATTCAGAGGGAGATTTTTCGAGAGGTGAGAAGCAATTGTAAAAATTATTGTTTTTATAAATTTCTTTTTCTGAAATTGCTTTAAAAGAAAAAGAAACAATTCTGTAAAGAAGATTTTGGAAATTCTGGAGGAATCCTACAGCTTGGACATTGAAATCTGAGGGCTTAGGTACTTTCGAAATTGATTCTTTAATGATAATGCATGATTGAGATGGTTGTTGATTCCGATTTCATGTTATTGTTATAAGAATTTTTTATTTTTGCTCATAACTGGTTTATGATTGATTGTCTTATGGATTGGTTAGTTTTGAAGCCTGATTAAGTAAATGGATGATTAATTTAGTTGTTGTATGTTTGGAGATGCTGGAACTGCTGTCATTTGTTTCAGTTAACTTGCGTTTGTTAAATCTAGAAGTTGTCCCTACCATTGTCTTCTTACTATTGGAATTCAGTTTGCGAGCTCTATTGTTAGCTTTTGTCATAGGCCTAAAACGTGGCTTAGAATAAATTGCAGCTGTTAGTGTCTGATAGTTGCTTGTTGTGTTGGAATTTTCTGCCGTAATTGATGCTTAGCTTAATATATTCGCTGCTATTACATGTTGAACTTAGAATCGGTAAAACTGTTGCTGCTAGTCTCTTTATATTTGATGCTGAGATTGATTGCTGCTATATTTTGGGGGTCACTATGTTTCTGTTTGTAAGGTAGATTGGAGGATATCCCTCTCACTGTCATGAAACTGCTGTGTCGTGCTCATACCTGTATTTAGCTTCTTTTTGAGTTCGCCCCCGAACCAATTAGCATTCCTTTCTTTTGTATCTAACTCTATTTTCATTTTCATTTCTGGTCAGTTTCTAGTCCACATTTAATTGCTAATGCTCGATTGTTTTAAGTGATATCTTGTTGTTCATAGGAATTTAGATGTTGATGTTTGTTTGAACCTTTTTAAAATTGACATAGCTTCTGTTTTCAAATCTAATTTTATTTGAACAAGCATGCTACTTGAGAAGTTCAAAAAGTTGCAAACAATTTTCGCGTTGTAAGATTGTCGTGGTTCTTGTTGGTTCATAATAGTTACTGTTTGTATTTTCAAAATTGTTATAAGGACTGTTTGACATGCTTTACATAGTCAAGGGACTTTTTTTTTTTGAAATTTTATGAGTTCGGAAGGAATTGTTTTGCTATTTTCATATGTGGAGACTGTTTGGATATTTTATGGGGACTGTTGTGGATAATTTGTTGTATGTAAAGGCTATTTTGATAATCTTCGGAGACGAGAGGCCAAAAACGAAATCGAGAGAAAAAAATCAAGAGAAAGGAAATTGGGAAATTTTTTTGATGAATATTCTGTTTTCTGCTCTGTTGGGGACTGTTAGGGATAAATATTGGTCATGTGTTTGCTTGAATATTGTTTGATGTATATTCCGTTTTCTGCTCTGTTGTGAGGTTGATGTTGGATTTATATTATTTCTGCCCTAACTATTGTTTTCCTTATTTTTGGCCTTGGCATGATTGAGTTGCTGTTCCCTGAAAGATCAATTTAAAATTTGAATGTTAAATAAGAATGGCTTTTGTTGGAATAGTTTCTGTCTGTAGTCATTTATTTATTTTAGTTATGATGCTCCCAGCTTGCTTTTAGTTTGCGTTTAATTATAGTGTTCTTCATGCTCTGTTTACGCCAGTTGTCTGTTTTAGCCTTCTGCTGTTGATATGAGAGGCAGCTTCTGTTTGCTGTTTTGGTTTAGGTAGTTTATGCCTTGATCTGTTTTCTTTTTTGTTTCTTGCATCTTTCTGTTTTTTTTTTTTTTTTAAGTTTTGAGTTCTTTAAATGTACTAGTTTGAGAACTTGTTTAGGGCATTTGTCCAATCTTGGTTGTCTTGTTCCAGACTTCAGACTGGTCATGAGATTCACCTTGATTCTGTTGTATGCTTGTCATGTGAATGTCTATTTCTCTGGGTCGTGATTGTATTCCTTGCTGCTGTCTAAGGCACAGGATTGATGTATTGCTGATTTAGGGTATTAAGACCATGCATAATAACTTGTTATGTTGAAATATGTCCAGCCCAGTTGGTTCTTGTTAAGGAAGTCCCTGCTTTTGTTTTGTTTAGTATTCCAGTTTCTGCTTCTGTTGATTTTATTCTTTTTTTTGTAGCCTTGTTTTAGGCCTAGGTTTTTGTCTCGGCTGGTTGAAGTAGAAATCAGGTTCTGGTCTTTAGTCACTTTAGCCCTGAAATGTGATTGCTGCCTGTATGCTATCAATAGGTGCATATTTTTGTAGTTAGGGACTAACCGTGATATTTTGCATAATTCATGGACTGTTTTAAGTATTTCTCATATGTTGAGGATTTTCTGCTCTTTGTCCGTGTGTGAAGATGGTTTGAGAATATTGCATAATCAGGGACTGTTTTGGTAATGTTTTTATGATTTAAGGACTGTTTTATAAATCATCGCATGTTTAGGTTGCTAGTTTGTAATTTAAGTATGTTTAGGGCTTAGTTTTAGTATTTTGCATGTTAAGGACCAAACCTGAAATTTAATAAGTCCTAGGGGGCAATTTTATAATGTTGGCACGTCATAAGTGCTTTTATGTAATTGTATGTGTTTAATACCTTCATTTTAGTAATTTTGCATATTAGAACTATTGTATAATATGTATGAATTGTTTTAGGAATTTGGATTCTTTTAGGGACTATTTTCTTTTTCAAAAATTTAGGGGCCAAATTGATAATTTACCATAATTTAGGGTACTTTTTGGTAATTTTACATGTTTGTTTCAAGAATGTTATTTTGCATGTTTATAGGGGTGCTTTGGGGTTTAAATAAATTATATGGGATGCAACTGGGTAGAATGTAATTTATTAGGACGAATTTGTAATTATGTTCTCCGTCGGAGAAAGAATAATTAGATCTAAGGGGTGGACGTTTATTTTCGCAATTTACTTTTCCGCACACTTTCTACTTTGTGATTGCGCAAACAACTTAAATTATTGGATTAGGAACATTGTTAGTCGGTTTTTCAAAATAAAATCTTAACTTAAAATTTGGAAAACAAAATGGTTTGTAGACCGGTAAATTCGTGCGTCAGTGGAAAAGAAATTTCGGCTGACGTATCCAATCCTCTTACTCAGTACTTTTTGATTCAAGACCTTACCTTTCTTTTATTAAAAATGGAGTCACCATTTATTAAAATTGGATTAGTTTACTTAAAAACTAAAAATTGGTTCCCGAAAGGTGGAGACTTTAAAATTATTTTTAAGACCGATCAGTTCGGAACTTGCGATCCAAAAATCAATTTGTCACCATTTTTGGTAAAAATCCAAATCCCCGAAACTACCAACAACTCTAACATCTCTAACCAAATAAGTGTCAAGCATGTTGTCATTATAGATATAAAGTGAATTTTACGTAACTTATAGCATAAGTATCATTTTAAATAGAGATTTCTTACATGCTAATAAATTTTAATATATGTGATATTATAAGATATTAAGTTAAAATATGTGAACAAACCAAGTCTTTAAGACTTGTTTACAGTCAGTTGTTGTAAACAAGGTTATGTCTAGGGTTTTATTCGTCGCGACTGATAAAACGTGGGTAACACAAATAATCTAAAAGAAATTGTTTTGAAATTTAATGATTAAGAAAATAAATGTAATAAATGAATATAATTGTTTTGGGAACCATATATTTACGTTGACATTGTAAATATCAGTTCCGACGGCATCACCGAGGTACCCGAGTCGATATCCGGCGTTGACCGACCGCGAATATTTTCGGACTCGATTTTGCCGAATTTTAAATATTGTTTATTATCAGTATTTTAATGAATTAAATGAAAGAAAATGATTTAAAATTTATTTGGTTTTGGATAGAAAGCAAAGGGAATAAAAGAAGGAGAAAAGAATAATAAGCTTTTAGGATAATTATAGATTTTTAACTTAAAAACAAGTAGGAGGTGTAAAGTTTAGTGTTGAGTTTTGTTTTTGGGATTATTAGAGGCTGGATGAAAGGTTGAAGAGGTGGAAAAGGTGAGAGGATTGAAGGAAACGAAGAGAAAACAGAAAAGAAGAGAAAGAAAGAAAGAGAAAAGAGAGAAAAGAAAGAAAAGAGAAAGAATAGGGAAAACCAGTCCCTATCATAGCTTCCTTACAGTCCAGGGATGATTAGGAATAGAATAAAAGGAAGAGAAAGCTTAGAAAATGAAGAAAACAGAAAGCATCGAAAAACAAAGCAGTAAGGAAGGAAGGAGAAAAGAGGAAGAACTAGGGGTATTAGGATAGCTTAAATGGAGTTCCTGGCAAGGATTTGGTGGAGAGAAATGGTTGGAAAGTCGCAAGAAATCGCCTGGAAAACGGAAGGAAAAATAGAGCATCGGTCAGGTTTCTGGACTGAGGAAGGAGATGATAAAAAAGGCAGCATAGGCTACGTTTTGATGAAAATTTCCTCCTGAGTACCTAAACTTGGTAAAATTACATTTTCACCCTTAAAGTTTATAATTTAATGCAATTTAGTCCTTCCAACAAAATTTTAATTATTTTCAATTTTGTCCCGCCAGATTTAATTTTTGATTGATTTCATTTTGGCCCCTAAAGTTACTGTCGGACTTTAGTTAAGTCCCTGAAAACTTTAAAAGTTATTCAATTCGGTCCCTCCGCCGAAAATTAACTTCTGAATATCTTAATTTGACCCTTGAACTTGCTGCTACACTTCAAATGAGCCCTTGAAAACTTTGGAAACTGTTCAATTGAGTCCTTTTTGGTTTAAATTTAATTTATTTTTATAGTTTGGACTAATTGGCTAATAAATTGAGTTAAATTGTTATAGTTATTATTAAATATTATTGATAAATGATATTAGAGATAAATATTATTGTTAAGTGTTTTTAATATAGAAAATATATGTTATAAGTTGAAATTCAAGTGAAATATTGTAATGGAATCAAATTAATTAAAAAGAATAAATGTTTAATCATGCATCATGTCATATGTGAATTGTTTGTATAATAAATTAATTTTTTTGTTATAATATAGTAGCATCGAGTGTAGGAGGGGGATGGGATAAACAATTCGAGACCCGACCTAACTTACAGTTGTGAGGTAAGTGTAAACTTACTTGTTATGTTGTGAATTGAGATATTTATGAAATGATGATTTATATTGAAATTGAACTGTTTGGACCGGTACTAAAGTCTGGTCACTTGATTTATGTGATAATGATTATTTATGATGTTTAAACTATTTGGACCGGTAGGCCGGTAATTGGAATTTACGGATTATTATGATAAATGTATATATGTCATGCAAGTGCATTCTTACAGGACTCAATTAAAGCTGTTGTGACCATCTTGACTAGTATTTGTAAATTTCACGAAATAAACCTACGGGTCGTTATATGAATTAAAGGGTGGACCTTCGGGTCAATATATGGTTATAGATGGACCTTTGGGTTATGGTTAAAGATGGACCTACGGGTCAATATATGAATATGGAATGACTTATGAATCATTTAGGTCTAGTTTTAATGGTGACCTATGAATCATTCAGGTCTAGTGTTACTAGCTAGCTATTGTCACATGTTATGTGAAATTCCCAAGGCAATATTTGCCTTGATGGATCACAACAAAACTAAATGAAATTACATGTCATCTGCATTTGCATATTGCTATGTTACGACTGTTATTATGAGAAAGTGATTTATAAGGTTTTGACTGTCATATGAAAGTGATTCATTTGAGACTGATGGTCATATATATAGAATTTGTCACTGGCCAGCCATATGTGACGGTCATTATGGATTTGTTTGATATTATTGGTTATATTAGTTACGGCTTACAGAGTAAATGGAATCATATGACATAGATATCTGTAAATCGTTATATGTATTTGTTGTTATGGAATTATTGGTTAAATTGGTTACAACTCTCAAAGTAAATGGAATCATAAGAAATAAACTTGTCATCGACAGGTTTGGTGTATGATTTTGAATTGAGATTTATCATTTAGTTTTAAATTGTTTTAGTTTATACTTGCTAAGTATGCAATTCATCAAATTGCAATTTTATGTTTTCAAGTTTTTGTTGGCAATTGACGATGTCAATTCCACCTCATTTCTGCTTGGGTTAGTCAGCTGAAGCCTAGGATTTCTCTCTAGCTTGGCGTTGCATTATTCGTTTAATTTTGTCATATAGATTTATGTTATATGATATGTAAATTATGAATAAGACATGTAATATTTGGTTTAAAAGTTATAGTGAATAGTATATGGCATGTCATATTATAGTGAATAGTATATGGCATGTCATATGCATGGTAGTTGTCATTGCTTGCATATGGGTGCATAATTTGTAAATTATAATTGTGGCTAGTAATATTTGATATAGGGGTTATAGAGATTATTATATATAGTATGTCATGTGTATGATATACATAAAAAAATAAATAAAAATATAACATTGTTTGAAATGACGCATATAGGGTATAGGTTGTTACATAGTGTGAATATAGTTGAGGTAATTATGTTTGGAGTATGACATAAATTGAAGTATATTACAAAGTATATATAACCTATATATACAGTTATATATATACCAGTATATGCAGAGTATATATGACAATATATATTCGTTGTATATACTAACATATATACTGGTTTGCATACTACTATTGTTTAGTATATATGGTTCATATATGCTAGTTATAAATACATGTTGTTGATAAATATTCAAGTGATATATATACCAACGGATTAAAAGTATATATGATGATATATATAACTTATATATACTTTTTAAATCTATTTTAAATTGAAAGTGTATGTTAATGTGTGATGTCTATGTTATGTAATTGGCTTAGAGTTTATAAGTATGACATATATAGTTTATATATGCTGTGTCTATTTTTAGTATATATGAAGGTATATATAGCCCCTATATACTGGCGCATATATATACCAACAGATAAATAGTATATTTGATAGTATATATATAGATCATATATACTGTTTAATCCATTTTGAATTGACAATGTATGTCAATGTGTGATATATATGTTATATAATTGGCATAGATTTTTAAAGTATGGTATATATGTTACATGTCAAATGATATTTATGTAGTATATATTAACATAAATGAATGTTTGTTTTGCACCATCAAAGAGCCCTTGCTTCGACCTCGAATTTCCATCAACCCAAGAAAGAGCCAACCACAACAAAAAATGATATCAATTATTTTGTTTTTAATATTTTGGAATTGTTACACAAGATCATGTATTAATTTTGAATTCTGATGAAACATGAATATGTATTAAAATTATACATTTTTTGAATTCTAATATTCATATATGATAGAAGTTTTTGTTATTAGAAAAATATGTTCCATTTACAATATTATTATAGGTTTACTATTAGAATTCTATAAACAAGAATGTAAAACATATATAGTATATATGTTATATATATACTGGTATATATAACAGTATATATAAATCATATATACTGTCATATATATCATGATATAGAATAATATTTACTTAAATCAATTATTAAATAATATTTTAATATATATAAATCATATATACTGTCATATATATATCATGATATAGAATAATATTTACTTAAATCAATTATTAAATAATATTTTGAAATATAATAAAACTTAAAAATTTAAATAAAACTTAAAAATTTACATATATAAAATGTGTATATACATTTGATATAATAAAATATACAGTATATATATTGGTGCATGAAAAAATTTACAACTTTCACAAAGCTCTTATTGCATAAGTATATATGGAATATATATACCAATATATAGAGTATATATACTAGTATATATAACAATATATAGAATATATATACCAGCATATAAAGTATATATCCAAGTATATATATCAATATCTTAGTAACGACAACGTCCACTTCCAAAATCTTTATTAACAACAAATTCAAAATTTCCACCAAGAAGACTAATATTTGTACCAACAACAGCCACTTCCATCCATATTAGTAAAAGTTGAAGCAACTAATGCCATAATACTTAAACATCAATAGCCATTAATAAAAATATATTTATTATCAAAAACTATTATATATATAACAGTATATATGCACCACATAGACTGTTACATATGCTACAAATCAATCAAAAATACAACAGAACTAACTAATATATATATATATATATATATACTAAAAGCAGCCAATACATATTGGAAATTTGGTATGTATACCATATATATTTTGAAAAATAAACAACAAGAAAAACACAAAAAAAATTAAAAAAAAGTATGTATACACCATATGTACTACAAATCAATCAAAATACAAAACACAAAACTGTAATCCAAAAAAATATTTAAACCAAAATAAATGAATGATATATGATACTATATAAACTACAAAACAAACAAAAACTAAACAAAACAACCAAGTATATATAACCATATATAATGTTTTAAGTATTCAAATAATAATAGTTTATAGAGCACTAATGAAGAAGAAGATTACTGATGAATTTTTTTTAAAAAAAGAATCCCAATGAAACATAATTCAAATGAAACAGAGGACTCATAAAATATACAACAATGAAGAAAAAAGTTACTGATGAATTAAAAAAATGAAGCAAACAAAATAATACAACAATGAAAGTAAAAAACTAAAACATAGAGAAAAATAATGTACAGTTATCAATGATGAAATAAAGAGAAAAAACAACATATCAACGAATAAGGAGAAGATTGATAAAACAACAACAATAAATTACAATGATGAACCAGAAAAGAAGGCAGCCTTCGAAAATCAGAAATAAATGATGAAATATAGATGCAATGATGAATCAGAAACAAGGTAGATTTCGGAAAATCGAAAACTTAGAATAAGAAAGAAAACAAAGAAGAAAAACAGAACAGAGCTGCAATTGAAAATTAACCACAATTGCAATATAGATTGCCAAAATCAAAATAAATCTCAAAGAACAAGATTAAATAAAATAAAAAGAAGTAGAAGATTAAAGCAAAATAGAAATGAAAATCTCTGAGTAGTGTCGTGATCACAATGAAGAAGGAAGAGAATTAGAAACAGATTTGGTTTCTTTCCTTTTAAAACAGTGTTTTAGTAAGTAACAAAAGGTTTAATAATTATGTTGGAGTTGGTAAATATCTCGAGGAACCTTGTTTCTCACACCGGGGATGCCCACGTGAGCTTAGGGGAATCGAGGTATGAACTGATTCGTGGGGCGGAGCCCCGTCGTCCAGACGGGGGTTCCGCTCCCCGGGGAGCGGACGGCGGCCCCGCTCGCCGGTGAGCGGGCGGGGGCTCGGGGGCAGCGCCCCCGAAACACCAACGGGTGTGGGCCGATTCCATGTAGGCCCGTCTGGTGTTGGATTAAAGGGATTCTAGTTCTGAGCTAGGTTTTAGGCCCAATATTGTGTACTCGTATGGTAGGCTATTTATAGTGACACCATTGTA
>CANUEY010254628.1:0-13720 GCA_948099555.1 Croton setiger
AAAAACAGAAGACTCGAACACAAATATTTTTTTAGAAAAAGGGAATTTCTCGGACTTGAATAAAAATCATTAAAACAATTTGAGAGAGAAGAAAAACTTAAAATACTCTGGAAATTGAACGAACAGGAGCTGTTTTTGGAACTCTGGAGATTTTATCGAACTGTTGGCATATTATCATCACTGGTACTTTTGGGACAAAAATTAAGCGTCAACAGTGTGTTTATGCTTTGTTTTGTAAGCATAATTTTATATAGTTTTGGCATGTAATTATGTAGTGCTATGTTTTATAGCCTTTTGGATTAACTGCTGTTATATCCATATTATGTTATATGTAATGTATGTTAGGCTGATATATGCTTATAGTATGATAAATGACTAGATTAACCTTGAGTAGGTTAAAAAAAAGAAAAGATGCTTATAAGGTTACATGTTGTTATGTTTAATTTTAAACATGCTATTAAGATTAAAACAAAGCTAGAAACATGTGACTTATGTTATAAACAAACAAAAAAGTCTGTTTTATGACATAAGAGTATAGTAAGAGGTGTTACACAAGTCCAATACTGCCCTGGAAATTTTAAATAACAAATAACAAATGACTAGCCAGTAACATAAACCTGAATGATTCATAAGTCCATTTCAATTTCATATATTGACTTGAAGGTCCATCTATAATTCATATATTGACTCGAAGTTCCATCAGTAATCCATATATTGACCCGAATGTCCATCTATCAAATCATATAGAGACTTGAAGGTCTCGTTTGTGAAATTTGCAAATACTGATCAAGATGATCACCACTCTTTTATTTAGTCTTATATGAATACACTTGTATGACATGTGAACAATTATCATAATATTCAATATAATTTAATGACCGAGTTTCAGTACTGGTTCAAATCAATAAACATCATATAATAATTTTCAATAAGTCAATTAGCCGGATTTCAGTACCAACTCAAACCCATTTAATTACATATGTTCAATTAGCAACAATTGAAAATGACCAGACTTTAATACTGGTCCAAATAGGTAAATCATCAAATGATCAAATACTATAACTTAATCGATCGAACTCCAGTACCGATCCAAATAATTAAACCAACATACATAATCCAAAGCACGTTATACCAATTGATCCAAACGTCAACTCAACATATATTATTCAAAGCAGTGAAAACAATTGTTCCAAGCAATCTAATCACCATATATAATCAAAACAAGTAAATCAATATGTTCTAAGTAATCTAATCAATCTATATAATTCAAAGTAATTAACTCATTTATTTTAAGTACTCTAATTAACTTATATTATCCAAAGTAATTAAATCATTTATTTTAAATAATTTAATCAACCTATATTATTCAAAATAATTAAGTCATTTATTTCAAATAATTTAATCAATCACTATTATTCTGTAACAACTATCCATATATTTATACGTCATAAAACATGTCATTTTTTTTATATATAAACATTTTAGTATCTTAAAACAATTAACATATCAATAACATATATCACTGAACTGATGTCAATCACAACAATTCACAAACCATAACTTACATATATCATAAGGTTTACAAAACTATTTACCAAAATGAGATAATAATTATACCATTTATAATTTACATATCAAAACTTAAAACTAATCATTTCAAAACATAATGTAAACCAAAGACTACATGCAACTATACATATGATGTGGAACGAGGGAGAGAGACCTAGGCTTCAGCTGAACCGACCTATGTATATAACCCAAAAGAATACCTGAAAACATAAATTGCGATTTCGATGAGTCGCATACTCAGCAAGTGTAAACCAAAAGAATTTTAATCAAAACGTAAAACAATTTACCATAACGTCCGTAGATTTGCAATAGTTTCTAAACTAATAGAAATTAGCAATTCATAACAATACATAAATGCAAATGACATGTAATTCCATTTAATTTCGTTATGATCTATCAAGACGAGTACTGCGCCCGAGAATTTCACAGAGCATGTGACAATAGCTGGCAGTAACACTAGATCCGAATTTATCATGGGTCAACCCGAAACACTGGACCTGAATGAATCATAGGTCAGTTCAAAATATGACCAGTAGGTCTATTTGTAGCAATATTATAAGGTCCATCTGTAGCAATATGTTGACTCGAAGGTCCATCAGTCAATTCAAATAGAAACCCGTAGGTTTCTTTTGTGAAATATGCAAATACTGGTCATGGCGATCATAACGGCCCTTATTAAGTTCGGTAAAGATGCACTGATATGACATATAAGTATTTATAGCAATATTTTCAAATAAATCAATGACTAGACTTCAGTACCGGTCCAAACAGTATATATATGTTCAATAAAAAATCTCAATAAGTCAATAGGTCGGATTTCAGTACGGACTCAATGACCAAAATCTTAATATTTCAATATTCAATCATTTTCAAGTAACCGGACTTCAGTACCGGTCTAAACAGTTCAATAATCAAATAATATAAATTTTATATAAATCAAGTGACCGGGCTTCAGTATCGATCCAAACAGTTCAATTTCAATAATATTTAACATATCACAATATCACAATTCACAGAAATCAGTAAGTTTACACTTACCTCAAAGCTGTGAGCTAGGTTGGGTTTCAGGTAGTTTACCCCGTCCCCCTCTAGAACTCGATGTTCCTATAATGCATAACATAGGAAAATTATTCAATTTATCAAATAGATAATCCATATATGCTATGATGCATGATTAAATATTTATCTCTTTGAATTAATTAAATTTTGATACCAAACAATAATATTTCATTTGAATTTTAACTTAAATCATATAATTTCTATATTAAAAACATTTCAAAACACTTTAAAAATTAATTATCAAACTCAATTTATCAAATATTAATCATAATTAACAATAATTATAATTATTAAACTTAATTTATTAGTCAATTTGTCCAAACAATAAAAATAAATTCAACTTAAACCAAAATGACTCAATTGAATAGTTTTTTCTAAGTTTTTGGGCTTAATTGAAGTCTAACAGGAAGTTTTAGGGTCAAAATTTAATTTTTTACCAAATTCAGGTACTCAGGGGGTAAAAATCATCAAAACGCAAGAGAGGATGTCCTTTTGATCATCTCCTTCCCCCAAATGACTGGTTTTCTTCCCAACTTCCAGCAGTTCGTCTAGCTACCTCCGACGACTATCCGGCCGTTTCTCACCACCAATCTCTTCCCTTGCACTCCCTCTAGAGATCCCTCAGGCCCAAATCAAGCCATGCAAGTTAGGTTTTCCTATTTTTTTCTCTCTTTCACTCTTCCCAATCACTGTTTTCACAATTTCGGATTTGTCTAGTTTTCTTCCCAACTTCCAGCAATTTGTCCGGCCACCTCCGGCGACTATCCGACCATTTCTCACCACCAATCTCTTTCCCTCCACTCTCTCTTGAGATCCGTCAGGCCGAAATTAAGCCATGCAAGCTAGATTCTCTTACTCTCTTTCCCCCTTCTCGAGCACTGTTTTTCAAATCAGAATTCTGCACCCCTTCTGTTTTCTCTTTCCCTTTCGGTTTCCAGCCTTTCCCTTCCCTTTCTATCACTTCCCTTCCTTTTCTATCACTTCTAACTTTCTCCTACAAGTCTAAGGATTACTCTGAAGGTATCAAACCAAACTTCCTTTTTTTCTTTATTTTCTTTTTTTTTTTTCTTTTCTCTTTCTTTCTATTTTCCCTTCTTTCTATTTCCTTTCGTTTCCTCTCTGTATTCTTGCCTCTTCCACCTCTTCACCACTTCGTCTCAGCCCTTAATCACCCCAGAATCTAATCTAATTAACTTTACACTTCCTACTTAATTTAACTTAAACAAATCAAAATATCTTAAACCCTTTTATTTTCTTTTCCCTTCTTTCTTTTCCCTTTTGGTTTCTGCCTAAAAACCAAACAATATTCTCCTTTTCCTTTCATTTAAAATCTCAAAATAATATTTAAAAACAATATTTAAAATTTCGATGAAATCGGAACCAAAAAATATTCACGATTCAATCGGTGCCCGAAATCAACTCCATAACTTCGACGACATTGACGGAACCAAAATCTTGTACAAAAGCAGTATTCATGTCAATACATACTTCAGTATTATTAATATCTGCTACTAGAAAAAAATACACATCTTACTTTACTTCCTATATGTAAATATTCAACTCCTTTATTGACTTGCTTCAGAATCATATCTACAGTATTAAAGCACATTGCTAATAAATAGACTAAAAAAAACTACAAATTCAATACAAATAAGAAAACTTCAAATCTTCAGAGTCAAAACTCCATGGAAATAAATAGGCACAAACTGGCTCATGGAGGAATCAATCAACAATTTAATTGAACTTGGAAATGTGAATTAGACTTGTTTCGTCTATCTATAATCCGAACAAGCCATAATAATCACACTTCAATTTTGACCTGGATTCTGTATCTGCAGCATCTTGTTCAGAATATATTACACAATTGGAGCAGCTTCTGTGGTTCATCCATCATGCAAAAATAACAGGTGCTTGCCCATATTTGGTACCTGTGTTTGTATTTGCAACCAATAAATATCAGGCATTGGCACAGCAACTAAATGAACAGGATATAGCAAGTCACCTACTCAAGCTCATCGAGACGAAGACCTAAATTTAGGTCGGTGAAGTGACATCTGAAGAAAGTTGTGTTCACTAGCTTCATTTCCTTAATCATCGTACATAAAGGAATCTGGATACCTTCAGAATCTCAAGTATTCAATGAAAGAATCTCCGACGACATCGAGCAGATCCAAGTTCTTCATACTCATACTTGGTGACACACATGGCTTCAAAATCTGGACTTGATGCTAGAAGTGATCCACCTCGCCATACACCCAGTATGGGACTGGACAAACATTACACTCGTAATCAAAACAGGAAAGCAAACAATCAAATTGATACTTCAAAAGCAAAATTACTACATTCCAGGAGTGAAGAATTTACTCTTCTTGTGCGGTTATCTTCACTTGATACTCATCCGGTACAAGCGGCCGAAGCTCCATTTCCCTGAAATTTCATTCAAACGCATGAATTTATGCCTAAAACAGTAAAAGTCACAGTACACATGTAATCAGACGAGCTTACAGTCTCTCGGCAAATTGCGGAAACAATATGCTCCCACCAGTTAATATAATGCTGCACAAATGAGATTTCGTCAGGTACAACTGCTATTATAAAATCTTCTTAGCGCTTGCTTCAAGAAGACTGCAACAAATAACCTTTCATAAAGGACAGGATGGAGAAGAGGATGGCAAGAGTTGACTGCTCGTACAATGCACTCGGCAAGTCCAGCCTGGTTCATGCCTGGGAAAAAAGTTCTAAATGTAATTACAAAAAAATAAAAATAAAAATAAAAACTTCAAATCCTTTCATCTTGAAAATTTCACAAATGACATCTGCATGCAAGCTCAACATAACTCCTTACTTTCCACATTGAAAATTCAGTCACAACTTAATTGCAAGATTGTGAAAGGAATTTTATCTGATTTGGCACACAAAAGCAAAGTGAGAAAGTTGTGAGCTCCAGTAGTAATTTCGAAACTTAATAACAACGAGCTGCCCTGTCTTAATAGAAATCATTCTTCAATTTTCATTTATCAGCCATCTTAAACACATTATGGATGAAAGAATTTACGTAAGAAATTAAAACTAAACAACCTTGTTGAAATTCAAGGTAAGTCTAGTAAGCATGGCTAAATTAGAGTATCAAACCCCTCATGCTCTCGTTTCCCGGGACACACCCAAATACTGACTTAGCAATCTCTAAATCAAGAAACGTCAAGCCATATCTGAAACAGAAAATATAGAAGTGTATTGCTAGCCAGGATGATTGGATAAGACACAAACCCAAATCTGCAGGATGAAAAATCATTTCTGGAACAAGGAATCGTTCATTTGTCAAATCAAATTCCTGCACAGAATGGAAAACTTATGAACTGGCAAAATTAATGTAGCAACATTCTTTCAAAAAAAAAAAAAGAAGAGAAATCTCACATTTTTTGTCAAATCAGTCCGCTTTCTCTCCTCAAGCTTCTCTGAAGCTTCAGGCTGATTTATATCTTTCTTTGTGTCTAAGGATGGGGAAGTTACACCAGTCAAATTGAGGTATCTCTTTGCTTCATCTGGGTCTTTAACAAAACCTTTGGTGTGATTAATGCCATCAGGTAGAACATATGTGCAGCGCAAGAGATTATCCTTTCCACGTTTTCTATCAAAAGGATAGTCACAATCTTAAGTAAAACCACAGAAACAACATTATATAGTAACACAAGCAAACAAGCATTTTATCAGAAACTAAATGGGTTCTAAACACTAATCAAAATGCTACAAGCAAATAGAAATGAGTGCAAAAGAAAAGAAGTACTAAATCACAAATTTAAATAAAGCACGAATCTTTCTTCACCAAAAAGCCAAATAACCACTACCCATTATTCAGCCAACAAGAAAAGAATATTCAGTAGAAATCCCGTACCTGGAAATCTGCAAATCACGAGCAACATCAAGCGAAACAAAGCAAAGTTTCTCTTTAACATCATCCATAAGAAAGCTCTCATCCATCACATTAATGGAGCGATAAGAAACCAACTCCTTCAAATAATTAGTCAAGGCTTTCCCACCCAAATCAATCCTCTTTACACCATAATTAAGAGTGAAGTTCTGAAAAACAGGAGCAGCGTGAGTAAAAGAAAATCCACAATCCACCACTAGACTGCATTGAGCCTTAGACACCAAACCGTATGGCCTCCTGCTCGCTTCGTAAAGATGCACCAGCTTAGGCGGATCAGTTATATACAGAGATTTGAAACCAAGATCTTCAAACACAATCTCATCTGTAGCCCGTTGGATTGAAGGAAGAGAAAACAAAGGTTCAGTTAAAAGAAGAGAGGAATTGGAAGGAGTGATATGGAGTGAAGTAAACAAGTGATTCCAAATGTCTCGCTGGAGGTCAGGGTTTATAAGGTACCCACGGTCAATTGGACGGCGGACCGCGGCGGAGGTTAGGTCTTCCGTTGCTGCAACAGTTGTCGGAGACGGATGAAGGAATTTTTTAGAGGAGAGAGGACGGTATAGACAATTGGGGATTACGGTGATCGGATCACGTTCACCGCCGTGACCGGCTTTTATAAAACCGCCGCCATTGTCGAGTACGACTATGTTTGACATGTCGGAGAACGGAGAGTAACAGGCGAGATGGAGTGAGAGGAAATACGGCCGGGTTTAAATGCCTCTTGGGGTTTAAGCGTACACCTCTGAAAAAACACTAAGCGTGCGCTTATTCCCAATTTTTGTGTCCTGTTTTTAGCTTTTTAAAAACACAAAACTGTTTTGAGTTTTTTTTTTTTTTTTTTTTTATTCTAAAAATCTGTTGCTAAATTTTTAAAAACAATACATGTATATTCTCTAAAAAACACACATATAAACAATCAATTAAAAAATACACACATTAAATTGCAAACCATGGCTTAAAAATTAATTAAGTTATCTCTTAATTGAGGATATATATAGAAATAGGCCCACTTTTGATTTTAATTTAAAAAACGAATCTCATGCATAAAAAAATAGAAAAAATAAACTCACTAAATTTTAAAAGTATTTTTGGACATTTTATTAAAAAAAATAAATTCTGTATAATTTTGGTACAAAATCTATACAATAGTTGTACAACAACTGCAATTGAATAATATACAACTGCAATTGAATATTTTTTTTATATCATTTTATAATAGGTTTATTTATTAAAAATAGTAAAAAACAGTTCAACATATGTTTGTACTACAATAGTATAACATTAACTAAATATTTTTTTTTTATATCATTTTATAATAGGTTTATTTTTTAAATTAAGATAAAAACTAGTATTTACTCTAAAATTAAAATAAACATTGGATACCTTTTCTTAACATCGGTTAATTAATAATGTTATCTTATATAATTGAACATTTGTCATGCTCTAAATTGCAATGGGTTAAAAATTTATCAAATTTTACTGCATAGATTTTTTTTTCTTTTTTGCAAATATAGATTTTTATATTGATCAGAAAACAATGATTTAGTACATTTCTCAGAATAAATTTGATGTTCCACATTGACTCTAAATTCTTGCTGCAGAATTTTCCTAGCTATTGAATATGCTATCTCATTAAGATTTTCTGGGTATAAATTGAAGCTCACATCCATCCACAAAATCTCTACTAATATGTTGTGCTTTAAAGATCAAATCTTCTATGGATAATTGAGGATGTACCTGACTCTTGACCTTTGAATCACCTTCACTTTCGACCACAATTCTTGACATTCTTCTTCCATTTGCTTCCTCCAAAGCTTCAATAACTGCAACTGTTTCCAGCATAGCTGAATCAGTAATGAATTTATGTAGCTTGTACCTTCCTTCGAAATCTCTGGCTATGATTGCAGTACCACCCTCATTTCTTGTCAAGTTTACAAAGGCATTCACTTAATTTTAATCCAATCTTTTTTGTTGTTTCCTTTGAAAATAGAAGCAATATTGGCTAAAAATTTTACAACCTTGTTTGTAGAAATATACACTATTTGTGTAAAATGTAGCTATTTTGAATATAAATTTTCACCACAGTTGTGAAAATATTCACAATATTGAATAGAAATTTCATAATAGCTATTGAATGAATATTCTGATTACATTTTTTAATTTTATTATACTATTTTTTAATAATTTATAAATAATTTAAAGACCATGATAAAATTAATTATAAATTTTCTATAAATAATTGAAATTCACACACCCTAAAACAAAAGATATATATAATCTAATTTTTAAAAGTAAAGAGATGTGGAATCAAATTTAAATTTAAATTTACTATAATTAACTTGAACTGTACCTGAAAATGAAATCAATTTTGAATTCCCTTGTACCTGGTTATGATGAACAAAAATATGTGAATGTGAACATAAAAATGAAGATATAACTGGACATTGAAATGTAACTTGGTATTTGAATTATAGAGAATCAAAATGATTCCAAAGTTCTGCAGGTAACCAGCTCTACAATAACCACTAATGTTAGCAACACTCTCTTTTGCACTCTTTTTAAATACTTTCTACATTATTTATCCATTTATCACTAGTTATATTTTGATTAATTTTAATAATCTTTATATCATAAAATAAATTATATTTTTTTATCATTTATAATTATATTAAGTATAATTTACTTGGTTTTAACAATAAATTTATGTATCAACCGATAGTGATCTAACGGTAATGCTAACACATTAAAACTGAACGGTTTTGCTATTTCAATTTTAAAAGAAAATTGTATTTCATTAAATTAAATTTTAAAAATATTAGAATTTCTTTTTTTACTCATTGGTTCTTGTGAAGAACAATAAAATAAAATAGTTGTGATAGAAGAGCAAACACAACTGTCATAGTCATGGTCGCAATATACAACACCGGCACCGGTTTTCCATTCAATTAGTCAGGAGTCATGTAATAATGCAGCCTGTTAGTTTCCTTTTCCTAAGTGCACAAGCATTATCATAAAAATCAAAGCGAAATCATCATTCATCACCCATCTGCTTCTATTTCTTTTCTATTTTAAAAATCAAAGGATAAGCACCTTAATCAAAAGGGGACACTCTGGTTTTGCTCATCGTTAGCAACATAGTCTCTAGTAGTCCATAACTTTGTATAGCTAAATTATTCTATTTGTTTATTTGAATATATATTTCTAATTTGCTTCTATCATGATATAAATGAAGCAATTGCTTTTGATTTGCAAGATTTTGTTGCCATTTTGCAGTAATGGGTTTCCGATTCTTTTGCTGCAATAGTTGTTTTTAATCAAAGTACTGTCTTGAAGAGGGATAGAGATGTGACCATGTGATTAATTTCCATTTTTATATTTTTTATTCTAAATTTATTTAGTTTTATTATATTAAAGTAGTTTTGTCTTTTATTATATTTTTAAAAGAAACGGTTGATTTTATAAGTTGACTAAAAGTATATTCCCCTTAAAATTGACGGACATTGTTTGTGCTATAAGTTATAAGTTTAATTGTAATTAAGTTGAGTCATTATTGTATTTGAACTTGAGGTTTTGAATGTTGGCTCTTTGAAGAAATTGAAGTCACATGTTGTAAGTTAAAGTTCTAGTCAAATAGAAGGCTTAGGATGACTTCCAGAGGTGGTTAAGCACATACGTGGTAAGTTAGTTCTGTAAGTGCCTTACTGGGAAAATCTTGCGTGACTTTTTTTATTTCTTTATAAATAACTTTGTACATTGGACAATAGAACACACAAAAATTCAATTAACAACAAAAATTGAAATCAAATGAAATTCAAACTCAAGACAATTACATACTTCATCAAGTTTTTTGTATCTGTTTGTCTCAAATTTAATCTTACAACCATCTTTTTTGGATCTCAAGTATCCCAAGGTATGTCTCTAGATTAACTTTGCAATCACCTGCTTCTGTCGATCTACTCTTCGGTCCCGAAACAAGCTTTTTGCGTTATTCTTCTTTCTAATTGATTTAATCCTGTAAGATAAAACCAAGTCTTTTTCTGGTTGATTTAATCTTGGAAAGACAATGTGACACCCTAAACCCAACCCTACATCGTTTCGACGTCATTTCATGCATAAAGTGCATTTTCATTTAAATGCATTATATTTGATTTGATATTTGAGTTAAACATGAAATATATGATTTAAACATGTTTAAGAATAAAATGAATATGATAAACAAGTTATGTTTTAAACTCGTTTACCGTCGGAAGACACAAACGAGACCCGATTAAGGTTTTTGGCTCGCGCGACCGAAAAATGGCTGAAACGCGGAAAATATAAAGTAAAAGATTTTGATGTTTCATGATATGTTATTTTATATGATTTTAAGAGTTTTGGAACCATAAAAATACGACGACGTCGTATAGTTTCGGTTCCGTAAAAATCGTTGAGGTCTCGGAGTCGGGTTAGGGCACCGACCGAACCGCGAATAATTTTTGGTTTCCGATTGTGATGAAACTTCAAACATGTGTTATACTTATTATATTGACACCAAAATCCAACTGAAATCAAGTGCTGGTGTGATTATTGGGCCTAGAATTAAAAGAAAACAAGTAAAGAAAATGAAGGAAAAAGGGAAATTTTGGTGTTAAGTTATGTTAAGGGTAAAATAGGTTTTTGAGTAAAAATGGAAGGTGGTGGTGTAAAAGGGACTGTTGGGTGTTGTTCTAGAGTCAATTAGGAGCTATAAAGGTGTGTGAAGAGGTGGAAAGAAGAGGCAAACAGAGGGGTTACAGGCAAAACAGATAAAAAAAGAAAGAAAGAGAAAAAGAAAGAGAAAGAAAGAAGAAAGAAAGAAAAGAGAGAAAAGAAGGAAGAACTCTTTGGTTTTATACCTTTAGTGTGTTTTTAGCAATGAAGAGTTTAGAAGTGATAGGAAGTAAAGGGAATAACTGGAAATCGAAGGAGAAGCAAAACACAGTAGAGAGAGAAAGTTTTCTGGGAAGAAAACAACTTTGAGGAGCCTACTTTGTGAGCTTATATCTTTAAACTGAGCGTGCATGGGGGAAATCCAGCCTTATAGGTCGATAGAGGGGGTGTAGAGGAAGAGTTTGGTGGTCTTAGTTCACTGGAAAGTCACCGGAAGTGGCTAGACGAACTGCTGAAAGTTGGGAAGAAAACCAGGCAAAATTTGGAATTGTGAAAACAGTGTTGATGAGCCAACTTTGAGGGATTATATCTTAAAATCTTGAGAGTTTTGGGAAATTCCGGCCCGATGGTTCGATAGAGGAGGTGTAGAGGAAGAGAACGGTGGTCGTAATTCGCCGGAAAGCCACCGGAGGAGAACGTACGGTCGTCAGAAAGTTGGCTGGAAGTCACAAAAATTAGGGCAAAACAGAAGCAGAAGAGAGGAAGAAGGTGATCAAAACGGCAGGAGGGGCTGCCGTTTTGATCATTAAACAGCGGCCCCAGAACGACACCAGCCTCTGCGTTTTGATGAAAATAACGCGCCCAGCCTGTATTTGGTAAAAATTGCATTTTAGCCCCTGAAACTTTTGTTTTTTTTTTATATTTTTGACCCAGAAACTTTTATAAATTATATTTTGACCATTCCAACCTCATTTTGATGTCCTGAATCCGTTTTTGACGTCAGAATTTAATTTTGAGATCATTTTAGGCCCAAAAATTAAAGATTAAATATTTTTTAAAATATTTTTGATATAGAATTTGATTTAATTTATTATATGGTTTAATTAAAAATTATTTTTTGTTTTAATAATTATAATTATGATTAATTATAATTATTAAATGATAAATAGAATTATTAATTATTTTTAATATATTATTAAAGGATTTTAAAGTGAAAATTTTTACGGATTGAGTTAAAATTCATAAAAAATAAAATGAAGTAATTTCAAAACTAAATTATTTCAGAGGATTAAATAATTAATCATGCATCATAGCATATATAGATTTCTTATGTGATTAATTGGATATTATTGCTATATTATGCATTATAAGAGCATCGAGTTCTTGAGCAGGGTGGGGTAAATTACCCGAGACCCAACCGAGCTCATAGCAGTAAGGTAAGTGTTAGACCGACTTACTTATATGTTTGACTTTGACTTTGTGAGTTTGCCTAATATGCTATATTGAACTGTTTGGATCGATACTGAAGCCCGATCATCTGTGATATATGAAAATGTGATTATATGATTATATTGAACTGTTTGGACCGAACTGAAGCCCCGGGTCAATTGAAAATGTCTGATATATGAATTGTGATGTTTGTGGTTCCTGAGTCGGTACTGAAATCCGACTAGTTGAGTTATATGATCTGATATCTGATATATATATTGTTTTAACTGGTATTGAAGCCCGACCACATGATTAAATGAAATATGATGATATGAAATGTATGCTATATAAATGCATTTCCACAGGACTTAAATATGGCCGTTGTGATTATCCTACTAGTGTTCGCTAATTTCATGAAAGAAACTTACGGTTTCTAAATGATTTGATGGAAAGACCTACGGGTTCTATTTGATATAGAAAGACCTACAGGTTCTATATGTTACAGAGAGATCTACGGGTCCTATATGATACAGAATGATTTGGTGGATACTGTATATTAAAGGTTGATCTTCGGAACCCTTCTGACTAATGTTATTCTGGTCTTATATGTTCGCTTGCCAGCTATGGTTACTTATATGATGTGAAATTTCCGGGACAACACTTGGTCGATAAATCACAACTAAAATAAAAGGAATAACATATCACGATGCATCTTATGATATTACTATGATACGAAATGATGAATATGATATGGAATCATACTATTTTGGTAAGTTATGATAAACCGAATTACATGTTTGATTTATATGTTGTGATTTACACTTGTATATGGTTATGTTTTGATTGATGTATGAAAATATAACGTAATGCTGATTATAAAATGGATCAATTGTGATTTGTTTTGATTTTTTGATTGTTTACTGATGTGTATTAAAATTCATATATTATATGCTGATTTTATATACCATTAATATATATATATATATATATATATATATATATATATATATATATATATATATATATATATATATATATATATATTTGTGATGTATATATTGAGTAGAATTTCTTTAGTCTATACAAACAGTATATAGATGTGGTTTT
>CANUEY010254669.1:0-14590 GCA_948099555.1 Croton setiger
GCAATTATATAAGAGTAAAAACTTACTTAAGTTTCTTTTTTGTGGTCGCCTCCACAACCCAATCACCAACGCAATTAAGATCAGTCTCTTTTGGAAGGAGATCAATCTGACAGAAAAAAACATATGAAAATTAAAATAAACCGTATAGTAAAACTGATACTAATCCCCATACGCATCAGTATCAGTATCACTATCAATATCAGCATCATTTTTTTAAAACTGTGAAGCAGATTCCAAATAGAAATATTATTTTACTCTTATTTCAATTTCTTTCATTTTAATACTTCATTTTGTTTTTAGCTATTTTATAGTAAAATAATTTGATATTTTGCTTGTCTGTGGACTTTTGTGTAATGAAAAAGAATCTAACTTTTTCCTTATGCAATGTAAAAGTAAGAACATAATACTCATTGCCAAATTTGATGTTTCTTTGCTAATTCTAATGTATACAAATCAAATATTGTTGTCATAATGTTCTTGATTCTGTTATAGCTCTAGTAATCTAACCAATTTTAGATGATTTAGTAATGAGAACATGTTCTAATTTTTTTAAAAATTAAGTGAATGGAAGAGAAAAACCAATTTCAGTAACTTACCTGTTTGTTTCTCATTTTGTAACCAGCTCCGGATAGGCTGCAACAACCCATTAAAGGAAATGAAGGAAGGAGATCAATGGATTCTAATAATCAAGCACTTGTGGTTGCAAGAAGACCAGACTCTGGTGGTGTAGATGGACGTGTTATTACTCTTCTTGCAAATCATTTTCTTGTCAAATTTGATCCTTCGCAACGAATTTTCCATTACAATGTGGATATTTCTCCTAATCCCTCCAAGGAAGTTGCAAGAATGATCAAAAGAAAGCTAGTTGAGGAGAATTCTAATGTCTTTTCAGGTTCTTTTCCTGCTTATGATGGAAGGAAGAATCTTTATAGCCCAGTTGAGTTTAAAAATGATAAGCTTGAATTCTACATTAGCCTTCCAATCCCAACTACTAGTAAATCATTGTTGCAAATTGGAGAGATGAATGAATTTCAAAAGAAAAATCAACAGCTCAAACTATTTCGAATCAGTGTCAAGCTTGTTTCGAAGTTGGACGGAAAGGAATTGAATCGGTATGTGAGCAAGGAAGGTGATGATTGGATTCCACTTCCTCAGGATTATTTACACGCTCTGGATGTTGTTTTGAGAGAATGTCCAATGGAGAATTGCATACCTGTGGGAAGATCATTCTATTCGAGTTCGATGGGAGGAAGTAAAGAAATTGGAGGAGGAGCTGTTGGATTGAGAGGATTTTTTCAAAGTTTAAGACCAACACAACAAGGACTAGCTCTTAATGTGGACTTTTCTGTGACTGCTTTTCATCAAAGTATTGGAGTGATTCCTTACTTGCAGAAGCGGCTCGAGTTTCTTCGAGACCTTCCTCAAAACAAAATGAGGAGTTTGGTTGGTGAAGAAAGGAAGGAAGTGGAGAGGTCCTTAAAGAACATTAGGGTCTTTGTTTGTCATAGAGAAACTGTTCAGAGGTACTGGGTTTATGGCTTGACCGAAGAAACTACTGAAAATCTTTGGTTTCCAAACAGAGATGGGAAGAAATTGAGGCTGCTGAATTACTTCAAGGATCATTATAATTATGATATAAAATTCAGGAACTTGCCTTGCTTGCAGATCAATAGAAGTAAACCATGCTATCTTCCTATGGAGCTGTGTGTGATTTGTGAAGGGCAGAAGTTTCTTGGGAAACTTTCAGATGATCAGACTGCAAGAATGCTTAAAATGGGGTGCCAAAGACCGAAAGAACGAAAAGCTATTATCGACGAAGTTATGCGAGGATCTGTCGGGCCAGCAAGGTGATTTGCTATGTTTTTTTAAAAGATTTCCGCACTAAAGTGATTTCATTTCCTAGTATTCTAACTCCTTTCTGTTCATTACTAAATTGTTTAATACCTCTCTAATTGACAGTGGTAACCAAGGCAGTGAATTCAAACTAAATGTCTCAACAGAAATGACAAAATTGAAGGGGAGAATCCTGCAACCTCCAAAACTGAGACTTGGAAATGGTGGCCTTCTAAGAGATCTGATTCCTTCACGTCATGATCGCCAGTGGAATCTTATAGATAGCCATGTATTCGAAGGAACTCGAATAGAAAGGTGGGCGCTAATGAGTTTTGGTGGCACCCCTGAGCAGAAAGCTAATATTCCAAAATTCATAAACCAGCTATCTCAAAGGTGTGAACAATTAGGCATTTTTCTTAACAAGAACACAATAATTAGTCCACAATGTGAGCCAACTCAATTGCTTAGTAACGTATCTCTTCTGGAATCGAAACTCAATAAAATCCATCAAGCTGCCTCAAACAATCTCCAGCTGCTTATATGTATAATGGAGAAGAGACACAAAGGGTATGCAGATTTGAAGCGAATAGCGGAGACAAGTGTTGGTGTTGTAAGCCAATGCTGCCTGTTTCCAAACCTCAGCAAGTTGAGTTCACAATTTCTTGCTAATTTGGCCCTTAAGATCAATGCCAAAGTTGGAGGATGCACAGTTGCTCTGTACAATTCCTTGCCTTCTCAAATCCCTCGCCTTCTCAACTCCGATGAACCTGTAATCTTTATGGGAGCTGATGTTACTCATCCTCACCCACTTGATGATTTCAGTCCTTCTGTTGCTGCTGTTGTTGGCAGCATGAACTGGCCAGCTGCAAACAAGTATGCATCACGAATGAGGTCACAAACGCATCGACAAGAAATCATCCAAGACCTCGGAGCAATGGTGAAAGAATTACTTGATGAATTTTACCAAGAAGTAAGCAAACTTCCTAAGAGAATAATGTTCTTCAGAGATGGAGTAAGCGAAACACAATTTTACAAGGTGCTTAAAGAAGAGTTGCAAGCAATTAGAGAAGCTTGTTCAAGATTTCCTGGTTATAGACCTCTCATTACATTTGCAGTGGTACAAAAGAGACATCACACGAGGTTATTTCCTTGCGAATCGGATCTATCTTCGATTCAAAACCAGTTTTATGACAAAAATATTCCACCAGGGACAGTGGTGGATACTGTGATCACTCATCCAAAAGAATTTGATTTTTATCTATGCAGTCATTGGGGAGTGAAAGGAACAAGCAGGCCAACACATTACCATGTGTTGTGGGATGAGAATCAATTTACTTCTGATGAATTACAAAGGTTGGTTTACAATCTTTGTTATACATTTGTAAGGTGTACTAAGCCAGTTTCATTGGTGCCTCCTGCATATTATGCTCATTTAGCTGCATACAGAGGTAGACTCTACCTCGAGCGATCGGAGTCGTTGGCCTCTGTTAGAAATGCTTCTCCAATGTCAAGAGCTGCCCCTCCAAAGGCAACACCTTTACCAAAGCTGAGTGAGAATGTAAAGAATCTCATGTTTTATTGCTGATTTTTCTTACATAAAAATGACATTGCAATTCTTCAATTATATATATTTATAATATATTAGGCCAAGAAGAAGAGTTGTAATATTGTAACCCAGTTCTTAATTATTATTATATATGCAATGCACGTAGGCAAAATACAACTTATATTACAAGATAAAAAGCATTTTTTACAACTTATATCTAAAATATGAATAATTTTTATTATTTTGTAATCATATACATAGTATTAAAATTTCTATATTTAAAATTGGGAGTGAGTATCTTTGTAGTGTAAATACTAGTAGTATTTTTGTTTGAATGTTTCATTATTACCACATCAGGAATAGCAGAGTATGATGTAAATGTTGGGTTTGATTTGAATTGGTTCAGTTGGTTTGGAATGTGGAAATGAGGAATGGGTAGGGATTCAGAATTGATTTGACATGAGTATGAACTGTGAACTGTAAAGAAAGGGAAGAAGAATAAATACTACTGCATATGATGATGATTAATATGGGTGTCAGTAAATAATAGTATGGGTATTTCCCATGCATGCATCACCAAAATGCCAGACTTTGGGATTGCTATAGACCAAAACAAATACTATAAATAAAGTAAATATATATATTTTTTAAATTATTTAACATTTTATATATAATAATGGGTTTAATCAAAATGCTGAAATGAAAGAAAATAAAGAGAATAATATGTATATGTAGTGGAGCAAAGAGAAAAAAGGCATTTGAGTCGTCTGACTTTCGAGTTGCCCTTTTGTCTCTTGGCTTCTGTTGTATTGCATCAGTATCAGCAGTACTGTACTGTCATATTTTTGGTTTCTTTTATTTTATTATTGTTATTAAAAATCAAGTACTGGACTATACAGTAATAAAAGTACTGAGATCAGAGCTAAAACGTGGGTTTTGGCAGAAAACATAACCCTTTTGTAGGGTCTATACGCGCCATACTATACGCCCTTCACACGTGTTGCTTTCTTGTTTGTATTCTCATGTCTCATGCATAAACTATAATCTTTTATCCCCTTTATTAGATGTGGGCACTACCCAGGCAGGGCCGGTTCCGGGCCGCGGCCCGCCGGGCCACAGTTTAAGGGTCAATTGAACCGTAACCGGTTCGTCGAACCGGCGGTTCGACGGACTGGCGGTTTAGGTTAATTAGTAGTTAAATTTCGGGCTAAAAATCGGCGGTTCATGACGGTTAAACCAGCGGTTCATGGCGGTTAACCGGCGGTTCGATTCACAAAGCCCGCCGGTTCACTCACGGTTCAAGAGTTTAAATAGTTCCGATTCAAAAAATTATCAAACCTGAACCGGCCCGTCCTTCGGCCGATTCAGGTTACGGTTTTTACGATTCCGAGCCTCGGGCGGTTTGGGCCGATTCAAGCGGGCCGGTCAGGGCGAACCGGCTCATGGCCGTGTCTACCCTTTATTGCCCAAATACACAATTTCACACCTCAAACTTTTCTTTTGTTTTTTGGTGGAACCTTTAATTTCAAAAAACTGGCAATGCATAAATCGTTTATTTTATTATTGTTATTAAATTTTTTTCGGTGTATTTATTTAAATAATTAAAAGTTTAAATATCTAATAAATCATTTATAAAATTAAAGTTTTATGAAAAAACATGTAATATTCACGTGTGAAGTTATATATTTGGTCTTTTTTAATAACCTTAAAATATTTTATTTACCTTAAAAAAAGTATTTTATTTTATTTCAATTTTAATTTCATATAACTGGGAATGCTTAAATCTTGCAAAAATAATAACTTTTTAAAAAATATTATTCATTGTAAAAAAAAAAAAAAAAATCATTTTGGCTGTTTATTAAAACATTTATATGGTTTAGAAAACACAAATACAAATATGGTTGAGTGCAGCGCCCGTCATATACATCATGAACAATGTCCATAATTTTTCAATAGCAAGTGCAGTGTCCGTTGCTACACCCCGCTATAAGTCTCCAAAATTTGGGCAAAAACCTTTTGGGAGTTAGCAAGATGTTCTGGCGCCCGCTACACCTACTGTAGCACCTCGTGACAATTAGGTACCCACTGCTACAGTCTCCAATAGCTGGTAAAGTGACCATAACAAATAACAAGAGGAATAGCGCTCGCAACACTCAACTGTACATAGCACTCACGATGTTCATCTTTTCTCTGTACAAGCTTTAATTTAAGTGTAATGGTCATATTCTTCAAAGAGGACCATAACTACCTCCATCCAAGGTCAATTGAAGGTCACACAACCCGTCTACATCAATTCCTTAAGCTTAATTCTTTGTGTAACTAATTCTTTCTTAATTTTTTTTATTAAATTTATGTATTGTAGCATTACATGCTTATGACAAAACGAAAGTTAATGTAACATTTTTACCAAATTGCTTCAACAAAAGAAAGGGCAAATAGAACTAACGAAGTCCCAACTCAATTCCATCCCATTTTCTCCATTACATAATCTATAGTTAGTTGATAGCATTAATTAAGTTGATGAATAGTTTAAAATAAAGAAACGAGCAAGGAATAACGAAATCAAGGAGCTTATAAAACATCGAATCGTACTGTCGGTGATGGAACAGTGGTAAGCCACTGTCACACAGCCTGCTATGGGAATGCTATATGCAATATTTATAACCAAACAACCGATCAAACAAGACGTGCTTCTCTTGTTGCATCAAAATGGTCCCGTCAATTTGCATTCTATCAAAAATCCCATCTCAAATACTTGTCAAAGGTCAGACCTTTTTTCTCTTCATCCAAAATTTTAATCAGACGGCTACAATTATTCTTGTGGACCTACTGCCATCGTGATGAGGACCACTTGCTCTGTGATGGGGTATATTATCTATCAAAATTATATACGTTTTATCATGTGCTGTCCAATCTCAAGTTACATCAGGTGACTTGAGCCTCCTCCCCCTCTTCCTTTTTAATTAATAGTTACTATACTACTTTTTAAAACCAAACAAAACCTAATTGCATTTCATTATTTCAGGTGGAATCATCTAGTATTGTGTGTGTGTGTATATATATATATATATATATATACAGATTACGTGTATGGAAATATGATCAGGAAATAGCATTGAGAGCATCTCACCTTTATTTGAGCTTTCACTTCGACAAAGATGCTATATTTGCCCTCTCTAGGTATATAGCTGTGTCCTCTTCCACTATGCTGAGTGGCAAAAGTACATAAATGTTTGTGGGTTATTGATAAAGTTGTCAAAACTAGTTACATAAATATATTCAGCTTTACCTAATCCAAATTTGGGCCTTCAACTGTTTTGTAGATTTTTTACTAGTTAGCTCATACTTACCTTGGCCCTCCAGTGAATGTGCTGCCCCATAAATTGGGCTTACACAAAAATAGATAGCCATATTCAGTTACGTTCTCAAACATGTTCAATCAGAATATCAAAATGTCAAGAAGATTAATATTTTCGAACATTTATATTGCCCTTTTCTTAGTTTGATTTCACTTTCTCAGTCATCTCTTCCCGTAGAAAAAGCAAACTTTTGCACTCCAGGGAAGAGATTTAGCATACATATAGAATTGTACATGTTAAAAAGTGTGTCCTGGCAAAGGTTTCTCAGCTGGCAACTGAAGTAACTCTCGAATTCCTTCACAAACCTGCATGCAATAGATTGTTGCTGTCATTCATAATCCTAGAAAGTCACATTGTATGTCCTATTATACATGCCAAGAGCGAGAAGCTAGCATGGTAAAAAAATAAAATAAAATAAATAAAGAGGAAGAAGCTAGGAGTTGTCCTGCTTTCATATTGAAAGTTTCACCAAAACACGCCTTTTGATTCCATAGTTTTATTAATCATATGGCAAACATAACATTTTTCTGAACATCTTAATGTGAATAGAATCCCAGTAACCAATTATCCTATTTGTTTGAGGAAGATGACAAACTGAACCAGAAAAAAATTTAAGAGCATGTTAAACATAAAAAATGTGTCAATGACATGAGTTTGGCATGTGCAGTCGACAATAATCAGGAAGGCCAGGAAGAGAGTGAAGGGGAAAAGGGCAGAATACAATAAAACTATAACTGTAAAATATATGAATACCATCTTTATCTGAGCTTTAATTGATGCTATTTGGTTAGTGTACTCTTCTATTTGCCTGCAAAGACAATGCAGTCAGTGATTTATCAGCTCCAAAAAGAATAAATTGAATGCATCCAAAGAACTAAATTAGCAAAAGAAAGATGACACCACACGGAGAGATGAAACATAAGGGCAAGATGCAAGTTTAATCCACCTAATCAGTGATACCTTTACCCTGTGACATAATGGACATATATTACTGGAAAGTTATGTGCAGAAAAAGGTATTAGACCTTCTCATGGTCACACATTATTTGGAACTGGTAACAAGGCTTCCAAATAAAAAGAGAATGATTAACCTCCTATGGAGTTGAGCCAGTATTTGGTTAAATCAGCATATAGGCAAGTAGAAAGGGTGTCAAATATGCAATAAATACCACAAATTGAACACAGATTCCATCTTAGTTGCCAGTTGTATAATATGGGAGATGTCAGAAAGACTCATTATTCATCATTATAAAGCATTTTTTGTTGTCTACCAATATGTGCAAATTTGTATTGCTCTCTTGTGAGGCTACAGCTGATTAGCTCTCACCATCAGTTTTTTTTTTCTTTTTGGAAAAATTATTTATCCAAAAGAAAAGATTGATAACTACTACTAATCTGTTAGTAACATGTAAAACCTATTCTTCCAATCTATAACTTGTACATGTAAGTATACCTACAGCAGGAAAGAAGATTTTATACTCCGTTCAGTTGCATATAGTTGATCAGCATATCTCTCTTTTTTTTTTGAACCAGCTCAAAGTATCTCATTACATGTGAGTATGACAGAATTTAATTCCATAAATTCACTAATTATCATAACTGTAGCCATGGACTCCAGATATAAATCACAAACTTCAGTTGAGAATAAAATCATGAGGTTTTGATATGACTACAAGCATACAGTTACTTTATGGGAATAGGAATAACACTGACCAAACACAATAGTTAGCAATGAATTATTGTCTTTATATGTGGTTTCATATGAGCAATACCTAAAAGTTAGTACAACTCAAGTACTATGGGTATATCAAACAGATCACCTCCAAGTCATGTTTCTATCATCTGGGTCTGTATATATGCAACTGATTCATAGGAGATGCATAAGCTAAAAAATTCTTGAGAACATTTTTGATTAACCAAAGAGCAATTGCCTACCTGGCTATCTTTTCCTCTCTTAATGATATATAGTTTAATGCTTCAGACCAGGTAAACTCAACATGGAATCCCAATCCGATGTCCACAAATATGCGTTGTGTATCTGGCCTATAGCATACAAAAGAAAAATACTCACAATCCACCAAAAATCTACTTGCTTGAACACTAAAAATGCATTTAATTATACAGTTGTGTATGGGAATTAAAATATTTCAAGGAAACAAGAACTCACACATCAGCTTGCACGTATACTTCAGAGCCAAGGTTAACCAATGTCCTGAGACTGGTTACACTATTTTTCTCCAAATTCTCTATGTTTTTTCGCAAATCTGAGCTGAAAATATAGAGTCAAGAACATGCAGGACCATGGAAAGATGACTAAATGTAATGCAAATACTTGAATCATAGACCACACCTAAGTTCAAATCGAAACAAGAGAAAATGAAAGATGACACCAACAACAAAAAGCATTAGTCCCAAACTAGTTAGGATCGGTTGTATGGATCATCTAATTGCTATCCACTAAAATAAATAAACAATATAAGTATAAAACTGAACCATATAAGCTCTATGACGTGGATCCTATGCTTCCATTTTAGTCCATCACTAACTAAACCCTCATCAATGTCTAAAGTATGTAAATCTCTAGTAATAACTTTTCTCCAAACAATCATAGGTCTACATGTACCTCACTTAGTCCCATCTACCACTAATGTATCACATTTGCGGACCAAGACATGGGCAAGTCTACGTAAAAACATGACTATACCACTTAAGTCGTCATTCCTAATATGCTCATTCATGATCTTGTCCAACCTTGCATAGCGACAAATCCATCTTAATATGCGCATTTTTGTCACAGTCATCTTATGGACATGTTGCTCTATGAGTGGCCTTATTCACTCCCATATAGCATCGCCGGTCTGACAACTGTCTTATAAAATTTACCTTCCACTTTGATAGATATCTTCTTATCACATAGGGCGTGTGTCAAACCCTTCCACTTCATCCATCTTACTTGGATTCTATGGGTCACAACATCATCCATATAGCCTTCGTTTTAAGACAGTTGAAAGGTGGGATAGCCTCATGTCAACTTATTCTTGATTGCTAAATTCAAGTATCTATTCCCATACCAAAGGTGAATCTGAGTAGGCAAGAAGCCCTCTACGTGGGACACTCGAGCGTAAAACCTAATTTAGTGGTTCTAGGAACCAAAACCCCATCTAACCTAATCTCTTGTTCTCACTTTTTTCTTAAACGAAACTCACAATGCATGTATTACGTCTTACTCCTACTTAACTTAAAACTCATCCTTAAGAGTTATCCTCCACATTTCAAGCTTATAGCTAACTCCATCACTGGCTTCATCGATCAACGCAATATCGTCTACAAATTCATGCACCAAGGACATCTTCATGTATGCTCCTAGTTAACTTATCCATAACCAAGGTAAATAAACATGGACTTAAGGCAAATCCTAGATGCAGTCCAATGGTTACGACCTAATGGGGAAAGCCTTCGTGTCCCCACCGTGTCTTAACACTAGTGGATGCATTCTCATACATGTCTCAGATGGTGTTCTCCTTTCTTCTCCAAAACTCACCGTAGGACTTCTCTCGATACTCTATTATAAGCCTTCTCTAAATCAATAAACGCCACATAGATATCTTTCTTCTTTTCTCGGTGTACTTCCATTAATCTCTTCAATAGATGACTTCCGTTGTAGATCTCCCAAGCATAAGCCAAATTAGTTCTTCAACACTCTAGTAATACCCCTCAATCTATGTTCTATAACTCTTTCACATAATTTCATCGTATAAAAACCATAATTTCATTCATGACTCATAATTTCATTGTAATACATCAAGTTATTTAAACAATAAAAGGAAGCTTTTTAGGGAGAAATAAGATTAAAAAAAAAAAAATCTAGTGCTGTAACTCTCCTTTGTGTGGATTTTAGTGCCTTGAGTTCGAAATGTGATTGGTTTTTAGGAACCTATTTAACTAAACTAGGATATTCCCATTGCAGAAGCTTCTTGTTTCATGACTTAAACCATTGACCTTCTAACCATAAAGAAAAACCTTAGGCATGGCAAACTAAGTAATATAAATATTATAAAAAAATCTGTTTACCAAATAAAAATTAATAAGAAGTCGGGTCAGTTCTTCAAAGCTTATTGAAGTTGAGGAAACAACAAAATGAGTCCCCTATACATATATTTAATAGAAGAAAATACTAACTAAACTAGTTAATCTCAATAAAAGAATAATATAAAAGGATACAAGACCTTTTGTTGTTCGAAGACCTTGTCCCTGCAAAACAAGAAAACAAAAGGCAATCAGCAAGCATTATTACCATAACTTGAAATGGATTTTTTTTCACTTATCAATTCCCAATAGAAGAAATCAAACATGAAATTTATTGTCTGGCAGCTATACATATTCTATAGCTTCTTCCAAAGCCATTCTCACTCAACTTTATCAATGTTGAGACTATAGTAACTCCAAAAGGATTTTCTACAACATTAACTAATACAATAAATACAAATTAGGCTAATCAACTTAACAAAACGCTAACTATGTTTCCTAAAGCAGTGAAGGAATTTTATTCTATAATTCATTTTTAATTTCAAAATGGTACAGATTTTTTTTTTTTTTTTTGAAATGCAAATGATATAGATGTTAAAATAGTAAAAATGCTTTAAGACTTTTTTTTTGGGAAAACAAAAAAAAAGCAAGAGAATGGAAATTCTATACCGCTCGGCAATCGCGTGAACCAGGTCAGGTTTCAAGCGGCGATCAACAAATTCCTCAAACTTGTGTATTTTTTCCTGACGGTAGTTCTCCATTATCAGCCCCTAACAAAAGCAAACGGAAAATAAATGTTTCTTTTAGGCATTTCGTCAAACAATTTAAGTTTAACTATATAGAACATATAAATCATATAGGATGCAAGAAAATGGAACTCAAAATTAACTGAATTCAGTTTCGTCTTTTATGAAAACTACAACACTGTTGAACTAGAAGAACATGAGACTGCACTGTAGAAAAAACTGTGTAAAGAGAGTAGAAAAGAAAAGAACAAGATGAAGTAAGATTCTATTAACTTTTGAAGTTGTGTAGAAACGGATAAAAGAAAATAGGAAAGAGTAAAGGGACGAGGATCATGAAGATGAAGGACCAATTTAGCGTTAATTGATGGCTATTTGTGTTATAGCAATGTTTTCATAACCGAACTGGTGCCATGACCGGTTCATGGTTGAACAGGGTGGACCTGTTAGACCGGGTTTTTATTTTTATTTTTTTGAATTTAATATTTCCAATAAAATAAACATGTGAAAACTATGAATCTTAAATATTCTATAGAATTATGTATTCGCACCACCACTTTTATAAGTTTACAGAATGATGTCTTACATTACATATAGTATAAATTTTGCTCAAAATAATGATAAAGTTGTTGGCAATTACCAATGATCAGAATTAGAAAACTAATTCCCCAAAGCAGACGGAAAAGCTTTATATGTGAATAGTACTATTGGTAGCTCTTGAGGAAAGCTGCTTATGTTTTATTAAACTAAAAGCTTAGGGAATATGAAATATTAAAGAGCAACTCACCAATTGGGTAAAAAATTAATAGTATGATCAGTGGAGAGTCAAACAAGTGCGATCCTATAAGCACTAGCTATCAAAGAAGCAATTATGCTGCAACGAATAACAATTTCAGAAGCATTCTAATAGAAAGTAATTCCAAGGAGATAATTTGATGCTCTCTTGAGCCAGCAGCAGAATGTTGGTCATATGATAACAAGGACATTCATGCTCTTCAAGACTAGTTAACGAAACCTTGCAGCTTCTCTTCAAAAAAAGAAAAAAAAAAAAAACTTTCAGCTAACATTAAAAAAAAATTAAAAATCATCAAAATTAGGTTCACAAGACATTGAATATCTAATCTTTAAGTTCAATTATTTCACATTCATTTGCAATACAAGCTAAACCTATCATCAGAAGGATCATAAAAAAGAATGTAATTACAGATCAAAGATAGGTATAAAAGAAATTATCAATTATAATCAAAACTCATCTCTAATCATCAATTTATCAAAAATCAATTCTCATGACAACCACTGGCTGTTAATCATATCCCAAAGGAAGCAAGTGTAGTGGGAGTGATAAATCATGGGACCAGAACTCATATTATGTATATATATTCAGCAACTTTCAAACAAAATAAATTTAAATAATCGCAACACACACCTGCAGCAGAGACAGGGAGGGCAACGGCACACGGTGGCGGCGGAAGCGAAAGGAATGACCAGCCAGAAAGAGAGAGGTCGACGGCGGTGAGGGATTTTGAACTCTGTTGTCGACTGCAGTCGACGAATCGTAAAACGAAAGGACTTCAGACAGATTAGGTTTTTTATTTATTTTTTATTTTTAACTCTGTATCTACAGACTGACGGTGGATGTGCGGGAGCTCACGGCAGGTGTGGCTGAAGGTGAAGGAGACAGACTTTGCGAGAGACGTGAATTGGAGGGTGTTTCTCAAAACTTAAGCCTGTAAACTTTCATATACATTTCGTAAATTTGAAGCACAAAATAATCCTTTTAGCTATTGCTTCTAATTTCAGGTCCTCATTTAGCGAATATTTTGTTATTTATGATTATTTTTTATCGGTTAACTTTATTTATTTTTTATTTTATAAAGGGTAATTGCATCAAATAGCATATATTTTATCTGAAAAAAACCAAATAGTATAGATTTATGAAAATTAAAAAAATAACATATATATTATTGTGTGTACTAAAATACCGTCCCAATTAACTAATTCTTTTTTTTTTCCTTTTATTTCTACCACCAATCTTTTCCTTTCTTCTTTTTCCTTTTCTTCTCCTTTGACTTTTTTTTTCTTCTTCTTCTTTTTCTCCTCCTCCTTCATCGTCTCCTTCTTCTTCTCTTCTTCTTCTTCTTCTTCTTCTTCTTCTTCTTCTTCTTCTTCTTTTTCGTTTTAACTTCATTTCCCCCTCCTTCGTCTTTTCTTCTTCTCCTCATCCTCCTCCTCCTCCTCATCGCCTTCGTTCCAGCAGCTTTAGGACTTAAGCTCTTCTTCTTCTTCTTCTTCTTCTTCTTCTTCTTCTTCTTCTTCTTCTTCTTCTTCTTCTTCTTCGTCTTCTTCGTCTTTTCTTCTTCTTCTTCTTCTTCTTCTTCTTCTTCTTCTTCTTTTCTTCTTTTCCTCTTTCATTTTAGGTTTTTAATTTGATTTATAAATTGTATGTGAATTCTCCTCCTTCATTTATGAACTGTATATGATTTATAAATTCTCCCCATCCATTTTAGGTTTTCATTTTTTTTTCTTCAAATCTATTGCAAAATTCTGTTTGGTGGTATATATGACAGTATATATAGACTATATATACTGATATATATACCACCAAAATAACACATAACCTAGTATATATGAATCATATATACTATTATATATACTCCAGACAAATCATAACATATGACTTAATGTTGTTGGATTTTGCGTTGTTATTCTAAGCAATGATTCAAAACTGCTTGCAATGAAAATCTGTTACAAAATTATGTTTGTTGGTATATATGACAGTATATATAGACTATATATACTGATATATATATCACAAAAATCATATTTAACCTAGTATATATGAATTATATATATACTCCACACTAATCATAGCATATGGCTTTCACAAACAGGCATACATTATTCATACATAGTTTTTGTAACAGTATATATGATATATATATACTGTCATATATACTCTTCATTTGTTGGTATATATGACAGTATATATGAATAAATAACATATTACCCAGCATATATGAAACCACATATACTATTATATATACTCCATAAATCATAGCAATGGATTTTACAAATTATAATACA
>CANUEY010254756.1:0-51209 GCA_948099555.1 Croton setiger
AAAAATTGACCACCATAATAAATTAGATTTGATAACCAAGGAGAAAATAAAATAATTTCGAAATTGTTTGATTAAATCCTTTTTTTTGTGAGAAGAAAATAGGAGGAGACTTTAAAAATTTTCTTAAAAATACAAGAGAGAGATTAAATTCTTTTAAAATTTTGAGGAACAACAAATTGGATCGAGAGGGATTCTGGATATTTCGAGCGTGGAGCATTGATCATCATCGGTAATTTTTAGGGGGCAAAAATCGAGCGTCAACAGATGCGGTCCCTTGTTGGTTCATTTCATCGACATGATATAATCCATCTCGTTCAGTACCATGTCCAATAATTTTCCCCGTCTAAATATCCTGTACCACACAAAAATTAGGAAACATTAGAACTTTACAATTGAGTTCTTTGGTCGGATGACTAATAGATAATAATTTGTGTGATAAAGCGAGCACATAAAGACAATTTTTCAATTTTAAGGATGGCAACACATCGATGCTGCCTGCTCCTTTAACAGGAAAAACATTCCCATTAGTTGTCTGAACTTTTGTTCTTTGTTGTTTCGCAGGGGTATGAAAGTCAAGAATATCGTATAACATAGTATTTGTAGCCCCACAGTCAAAAATCCAGTTTTTTCAAATTTCGTATGGGTAATTTTTTTGTCCACATTTAATTCTCGTTTGGGTTGACTTGTTTGGGCTTGTGAAACAAGTAGACCATTAGCTACTTGTTCAAAGTGACTGTCCTTCTCTTCTCTGGCGCGTCTGGGTTAGAACCATTCACTAACCACTTCACACCTTATGGTTCGGTTACCTGTGTTAGTGAGCCGTCCAGAAACATCGCCCATAGTTTGTGTCTTTTCAATTTCTAATCCAGAAACCTCTCTCATTTCTCTGCTAGGGTTTTCACTCGAACTCTTCTGTGCTCTCTCTGGTAGGACCTCTCTGGTTGTTATACCGCCAAAACCAAGTGGTTGGCTGTCTGGCCCAGCACCGACGATCTCTCGATTGCCCACTGTGGCTGCGGTAGCCCTCTTGGAGCCCCTTTTTTTGATATCCGGCCACCACTCTGGGTAGCCAATGAGTTTAAAACAACCATCTTTTGTGTGTTTTCGTCCACCACAATTAGAGCACCGTAGATGTTCCTTGTTGTTCCCTTGCTGGAATGATGGCCTCGCCTTAGATATGGCGTTGTCTGACCGGCTTCTGGCTGCTAGGCCACCGCCAAACTCTGAGGGGTTCAACCCCGATGATGAGTTCTCACTTCCTCCCCTCAGAATCACCCTTCTATGGACCTCTCTCTTTATTGTTGCGTACGCAGTTTCCACAGACGGCAAGGGATCTCTATTCAGGAGATCCCTTCTGTCTTTGTCAAAATCCTCGTTGAGGCCGGCTAGAAATTGATAGAGTCCGTGTTTCTGTACCATCTCATTATAGATGGTAATATCGTCTGCACATATCATAGGGTTTATTTCTCGTCTATCAATTTCTTTCCATATCACTAAAACTTTACTAAAAAAGGCTTCGATCGAGTCTAAACCATGTTTCAAATTGTTGGCACGAAAACCTATTTCAAATTTGCAACCATCCCTTCCACTACTATACATTGCCTCTATTCCCTTCCAGAGATCCCTGGCTGTGGCAAAATCTAAATACTGGTTAACCAGTTTCGGATCAATATTTTCTATGATCCAACTGATGACATTCAAATCTGCCTGAGCCCACCTAGGGTACTCAGGGTCAGTCATTGGTGGGGGGTTGGCCGTGATGTGCCTGAGTCCCCCCCTGCCACCTATGGCTAAGTGCATAAGCCTCGACCACTTTGAATAATTGTAATTGTTTAATTTTTCTGGTAGGTTTACTGTCTGACTGAATACTGTTTCCATTGCAGGTTTCGGTTGATTAAGCTTCTGGAGTAGTTCCACCAAAAGTTGGTTTATTGGACCTGAATGATCCATTGCTTCTGTGGTAGATGAACTTACTTCATCTGCCATAAGGTAAGTTTATTGGTAAGTGATGAGCTGGGAAAGGTTTGAACAGATTGCTTCAAGGTCCTTTGACCGAAGAACCATGCTCTGATACCATGTTGAATCAATAACATAAGAAAAAGAAGAAGAAGAAGATGAAGAATTAATTGAAGAACAGAATTAAAGATTGTAATGTGTATAATTATTGATATGTAATGTTATTTATATATTGAACAATTGATCCTAATTTGAGTAAAAATTGTAAAACACAAACTGTTTATTAATAAAATTCTTATTTTTGGATTCCTTTTTCCTTTTGGATTCTGTATTTCTTCAAAATTAGTAATGAATTCTAATATTTTCAAAATATTTTTTATCATAAAATGTCATTTATGGTATATTATGTTTTAATACTTAAAACAAAAATCACTACTTTTCGTATGAATATCATTTCTTTGATATTACACAAAGTTAAGAATAAAAATTAATTTTAATTTTAGTAGAAAATTATAAATGATAATTAAAATAGTATTTCTTCATAGAATAAACTTTGATTTTTTTTCTTTTATTATATTCTAAACATTAGTAGGATAAATTTTTAATTAATCATTTAACAATTGCTTTTCAAAAATTGATTTTTTTTTTTAAAAAAATTGTGATAGACTGCATTCAATATTAAATTAAAATAATTTTTTAAACTAATAAATATGATTATATAAATTAAAACTATATTTTTTATTGCAGTGTATTTACCGTTATGTTATTTTGATCAAAATTTTAATAGGGCAGATTAATTAATGAATCATATAATTAAAAGTTGTACTCCTTGATAAAATATAATTGTGAACATGAATTAAAACACTAGTATTTTTAATAATTCATGGTTTCATTTTATTTCTTATTATTTTATTGTAATGTATATTTTAATAGACAAATTAGTTAATTAATGAGTAATGTAATCGAAAATATTATTCTTTAATAGAGTAGGATTATGAAGATGAATTAAAATTGTATTTTCATAATAGAATATGATGATAAATATGAATTAAAATTATATTACTTAATATTTTATTATTTTAATTTACTAATTGTTATGATATTTTAAATTATAATCTTAATTTTAGTAGAATATATTAATTAATCAATGAATAATATAATTATACATTTTATTTCTTGATATAATAGAATTCTATTTATAAATAGGAAAGTGTTCAATATTAGTTTATGATTTTATTAATTTATTTTTATTTGATTATAATTTAAATTTTAATAGATAAATTAATTAAGTAACGAGTTATATAGTAAAATATAGTATTCTTTAATACAATGAATATGAATTAAAATAGTATATTTAGTAGATATAATTATGAATATAAATCAAAATATTACTCTATAATGAAATATGATTAGAATTTGTTTTTATTTTATTATAATTTAAATATTAGTAAAGTAAAATAATTATTTACATGTGATTATATAAGAAAAAATTAATCCTTGAAATATGAGTGATTTAGCATGTAAATTTAAGTTAATTATTTATTTTTTATGGATTAAACATGTATATTTTTTTATGGGCTACTTTTATGTAAAATTATTATGTGTTATGTGACAATTTTTTTTTTTTTTGATAAGTCATGTGACCTTTCACCGGGAATGGCAATAGAACATTTTTTTTTTTATTAAAGGCACTATTAAAACTGCTAAATAACTAATTGAGTAGTATTATTATGGAATAGTTATCAAAATAGAAATTATTGACCATCTCGAACTAAGTATATGTTAATCACCTAATCTATTAACAGCCTATTTTATAGTTATAAAATGGTTAACCAACTCGTAACCATTAATATATATATAGATACACGTAATTTTGCTATATAGTTTTATCATTTATAATTCAACATAAATCTAATAACATATGATTTTTTATTTATTACGTTACATTTATTTAGTTCATAAATCAATTTGTTTTAAGAATATTGTAGTAACTCCTTAAGAAAAAGAATATTAGTAGTACCATTTGAGATTTTTTTAATAACTTTAATCGGTTAATTTGGGATACCTTTAATTAATACTAAATGATTATAGAAATAGTCTTTAAAATTTTCACGATTATAGAATTATTATAATTAAATAGGTATGCTTATAAAAATAACGAACTATGTAATTAACCGATCTACTATCATTCTTGTTTTTAACTGGATAAATAAATACTCCATATGGTAATAATAATTGTAATTGTAAAAATCTCCAAAAAAATTTATAAATGGTAAAAGTAATAGGCTAATTTGAAACAGCTTTTTCATATGAGGTGACCTTTTAGATGCACTTTGAAAAAAAAAAGAACATTTTAAAAGGCAATAAATAAAATTAAGAAAGATAATTGTAAATATTATAAGTCATTATGATGACTAGAAATAAAATTGAATATTTGATTATTAAAAATAATTAGAGAATTTAAGATGGAAAATTAAGAATTAATAGTAAAACGAGCATTTGAATTTTGGTTATAAAACTATACCAGCAAATTTAAATACGAGAGGGAATAATAAACAAGTGTCGATTAGAAGACGACTAAGTAATATTATATAGATATAATAGATGGTAAATTTACAATAAGCTAGAAGACAAAATAGTCATTCACTTAAATGGTAAAAAATTGGAAATTAGAATTCATATGAAAAGTAAATTACTAACTTAAATTAAGTCAAAAATTTAAAGATTTTAATAAATAAAAGGGCAAAATGGTCATTTAGAAGTGGTAAATCAGTAGAAAATAATGGAGTGTGGGAGAGAATTCTGCATCACTTGCAAAACCGACTTATTGAAGTACAAGGACTCAAAGTGAAGAAAAGAGAAAGGAAGCAGAATTGAGAAAATCATAGAAAATTAAAATAAATGGAAAATAGGAAAAGTAAGAGGAAAAATCTAAGAGGGAACCTAACCACAGCTGGCCCCGTCGACCTTGCTGCCACCAACAAAGGGCACGTGTCGGTCAGTCTCAGTTTGGTGCGTAGGATAGGCACTTGAAACACGAAAATGGTTGTGGAAAGACAAATTTTCAAGGTATGTAACGTTTTCACTCAAAGTTCAAATCAAATAAACGTCGTCATCTGGTGGTCTAACGGAAGTTTTCAATCCACCAACTAACATGCAAGCTCAAAAGGAATCACCGGTATATTGGTTATGAATTACGGTCGCCGAAAATGGTGGATGCAAAACAGGTTTGATAAGGGCTGCATGACCCAAAACTAGGCTGTTAGGCAAAGGAACTTTTTAGTAGAAATTTCAAATAGCCACCGCGGCTTTCAAGCTACGCTGCTTATCAGAAAGCTGGAGTCAAGATAAAAATTAACATTGCCAACTGCATTAAAAATTTCTAACGGTCACAAAAAAAAAGACTAAAAAATATATTGAAAACCAAAGAACCAATTTATCTAATTCGGCAAAATATAAAAACTAAATTATAATTAACTATATATATATATATATATGTATTCTAAAGATGAATTTAAGTCAGACCACCTAATTTATTTGGGAATAAAGATAGTTGTTGTTGAAATAGGCAGATGAAACCCATAGTAGCACGGAAGTTATCAATGAAGTATTAACTTCGAAACTGATCAGTCCCTTTATACACAGCCATGAAATGATAAAAGCTCTGAAACAGTGCCATGCTAGTAATGAACTTGTTATTTAGAACACTATACTATTTCAGGATAAAGTAAGTTAGAAAACAAAGTAGATTTCAAAATGCTATTTTTTGGAAGTAATGACAGAAAGAAAGGACAACTTGCACATTTTGTGTTCTTGGCTTTGGATGGAGTTGCTCTAAAATCTAGGATGATATTATATAAATTTATTCTAAAAATAAATATGTTCAATTACACTAATAATAAGGATTGTCCAATTTGTTGAACCAAGCTGAACCCACTAATCTGAACTGATGGAACCATTAGTTTACAATGTCCAAACTTGAATTACCACTTCAATCGGAAAAAAAAATGTTTTTTATTTTTTTTAATTAAAAAACAATATGGTTAAAGGCTCGATTTATAGTCAATTCATTCATTTAAGACGATTAATTAAATAGTTTAAGATGAAATCGTACTTGAATTGATTCATGTTAGTCTTGTTGAAGGGAATCGAAACGGTTTGAACAGGTCCTTTTAGTGTTTACACTGGCATGGTCATAGCGTATTTTTTATCCAATTGGAAGACACGTGTACAAAACATGTATATATACTAAAATACTAAATAGTTTGTCATAGGGATGTTACCGTAGGCTAGACATGGCCAGAGGTTGGGCCGCGACTTGCAAGCCACGATGACTTGCAAGCCACGATGACTTGCAAGCCACGATTCAACTAACGAGGGGATCGGACCAGTGACCGACAGTTCGTTACTAGGCCGGTTAACTAGAAATCCACAGTTCAATCGGCAGTTTATGCGAACCGAATAGAGAGTAGTTCGAGCAGTCTCAAATCGGCGGTTCAGACAGATTAACCTGCGATTTATGGGCGGTTCGTTGTGGACCACAATTCAAAAAATAGTTGAACTTAAATCGTTCCGTCCCTTCAACGATTCCGATCCGAACTTAGCAGTTAAGATTTGAGGCTGGCCGATTTTAATTAATCGGTGGGCCAAAATTGCCGGTTTTACGGACCACACCGGCCCATGACAACTAGCGCTAAGAAACTTCCAAATCGCAATTAGAAGCCGAAATTTAAATTGTGATGACGTGTAAAGGAATAATGAATCTGACCAAGGTACATCTCCCCTTTCTCCACCTCTTTTCTCATTAATCATCCACTATCAGTTTTCCGCACGCGCCGAGTCTTCTTATCTCCACATACTTTCGAATCCCACCACCAAACGATGTCGTAGGCTAAACAAACCGTAGTAAATCACGAGAACACCCCAGATTTAGTACCATCCAAAAGAGTACATCAATCTCATACCACACTCGCGAGTATCCAAACTCTCTCTCCTCCGTTCAAGCCAAGCAAGATCTCTTCTGCTCCGTTAAAGTTGAAAATTCCAATCACCGAAAACTCACTCTCCTTCTGTTTCTCTGAAACTTCACTACAATGGCGATTCTGATGCCGGAAAACCTAACCAGAGACCAGTGCGTTTACTTGGCGAAACTATCTGAGCAAGCCGAGCGCTATGAAGAGATGGTTCAGTTCATGGAAAAGCTTGTCACTTCCTCAACTCCTGCTTCTGAGCTCACCGTCGAGGAGCGTAATCTTCTTTCTGTTGCCTACAAGAATGTAATCGGCTCTCTTCGTGCTGCTTGGAGGATCGTGTCCTCGATTGAGCAGAAAGAGGAGAGCCGCAAGAACGAGGAGCACGTTAGGCTTGTGGAAGGGTATAGATCCAAGATTGAGACTGAGTTATCGGCTGTTTGCGCCGGTATTTTGAAGATTCTGGACACTAATTTGATTCCGTCAGCAGCGGCGAGTGAATCAAAGGTGTTTTACTTGAAGATGAAGGGAGATTATCATAGGTACTTGGCAGAGTTTAAAGTTGGGGATGAGAGGAAAGCTGCTGCTGAGGATACTATGTTGGCTTACAAGGCTGCTCAGGTAAATATTTCATTTTCTATAAAGACTTGAGATTTTATTTGGAGTTTTAATTTTCTAGATAATAAATCAAGTGTCTTTTAGTTCTATGTATTATATTTGTTGAATAAAAATAAAAATAAACTACTCAAATCGGTAATAATATTAAAATGGCGAAGATTTGTATGGATTCTGTTATAAAATCAAGGAAACTGCATCCTTCAGCATGGCAGACGGATGATTTAGGAATTTATGTTGATTATTTGAGCAGAGTGGATACTGATATGTTTTGCTACTCTTTTTGTGGTTGTGGAGTTCTCTAAGGTCGTCGTCTGTTTATTGTCAGTTGTTATGAAGGTTATTTTTGGTTCTCTACTTTTTGACATAGTGGCTGGTGGGTGTGGATTCCATTAATCAAATTTGTCTTTTTCAGGTTGTTTTTCAGCGATCAAGTTGATGAGCTTTCATTTCTACCTGCTCTAACTTGATTTCTCTCTTTTTTTTCTTATTCTTTTTTGGGTATCAAGGATCTTGCTGCTACTGATCTTCCACCAACACACCCTATAAGGTTGGGATTGGCGCTGAACTTCTCAGTGTTTTACTATGAGATACTCAATTCATCAGAAAAAGCTTGTAGCATGGCGAAACAGGTTCATTCCATATTACTCCTTTTTATCAGAAAAAATTTGCAAATTGAATCATTTCTATTGAAGTTAACAGTTATGGTCAATGGCTCATCGAATGACAGGTTCACCTAGAATCTAAGGCACATACACCTGAACACTGAAATAAAGGCCATTTCAAACCTTTTCTTGCCTATTTCTTGTGCTCTTGTAATATTATGTTTTGCAAACATTTATAATCTCTGAAATTTTTAAATAATATTAAATAAAATGCTTCTCTAACAGATGTTCTATTCTGTGAAGTAGATAGATTTAAATTATAAAGCTAAAGTTGATTATTCTAAGTTAATAATGATTAGAGAACTGATAATGTCTAAGGTAATGCAATATGGCTTCTATAATTTCCTTAACGTATAGGTTTCTATATGGCTGATAGGCTGGATACTGCAAAGTGGCCAAAATTGATAAAATTACAAAAATGTGACATTTTTTTTATTGTCCAACACTTCCAGGAGATTTTGAAAGGTGTCACTAATAATATATGAGTACGAGACAGATATTTACGGTGCCGTGCTTCATAGTGTAGAAGCAATTAAACCTTTTTTTCAAATCATCCATTTTATTTGCTAGCAATTAGCTTTGGTTACTATAATTAACCAATGTGCTTTTGCTGCTTGTTGAAGTAGCATAGCAGATGCAAAACCAGATCAGATGAGAAATAAAGAACCTCCAGTACTCATCTGTCTTTGCAATTTTGCATCCCTATCATGTGTCCGGAATGGATTTTAACTGATGCTAATTACTTAGCTGCATGAAGCAGTTGTTATTAATCATTCTTGTCCTTAAATTTTTTTTTTCATCAGAACTGTAGCTTGACGGATTTTATCTAATGGTTAATCAATTTGACATGTTCAGGCCGATTTTTCTCTTTGGAAGTTTACTCTGTTAAATATTGATTTATCTATTGGACATGTAAGTTTTCTCATTACTTCCAATTTCAGGCATTTGAGGAAGCCATTGCTGAACTGGACTCTTTGGGTGAGGAGTCCTACAAGGACAGCACTCTCATCATGCAACTGCTAAGGGATAACCTTACTCTCTGGACTTCAGATATGCAGGTCAGTTAACTGCATTATGATGTGTTTATTTGCTATACATTTTTTTGTTTAGCAATCTAAAATTAAAGATAAACCCGGATCATTTGTTGAATGAAGCATTTGCCTGGACTAATGTCTATTTAGGCAAATGGATGTTTAAGTCAGATTTATTCTTTTCGCATTTTCCTTCCCCGTTTGATATGAAAATAACTAAAGCTGTAAAGCAACGTTGGTTTTTAAATTTTTGATGCAGGATCAGGTAGATGAAGCTTAGTTGGTTGGAATGCTTTTGGCTCTTCCGGGGGGTGGGCTAGAATGTCATGAACTGTAATCTAAAATATGACTTAGTTGTGTAAAATTTGCACTGAAATTATCACCCAGACTATTCCAAAGATCTCGCATAACTACAGCACAGCGTGAAATGAATGAATTTCAATTCCTTTTGTGTAGTTGATCCATGATCGAAGCGATTAATCTTTGAAATTGTGCTCAAGGTATATATTAACTTTTAACGTTTTATTTCGATTTTGATGGCACTTCCCTGCCTTTGATTGCACATCTTCGCCGCGTCTTCTTCTTCTTCTTGAATTACACATGCATTTCCTATTTGTTGTTCGTTTAGCTCGCAGATTGCCATGCATTTGCGTATAATCCAATTAATTACACAGCTTGTTATGATATTGTAATGTTGTGAGTCCGATCAAAGACTATAATTATTGTCAATTTCTCTATACAGCGATTATCTATATTATAGGACTGCACTTGCAATTGATTAGTTGTTTCAACTTTTGAGACGCCCTTTGGGAAGAAAGGAAAAGTGCGGAGAAAAAATGCAATGCATGTTGATCTCTCCAACTGTTGTTGCGATTGCCAATTAAAGTGCACAGTTCAATTTTTTTGTTCCCCTCATAAACTTCGATAGTTGCTTATAGTTGCACATGTCACATGATAAATAACTCTAAAAGTCTAATCGTCCTATCATCATCTTCCTCTGCTACTTTACGTTTGATCTACAAATAGTTCAGTTAGGAACATGTACATTTGTTATGTATTAATGAAGCGAATTATTGGTATAGGACATGAGTCTGATAGGGTTTTATTTAAGAGCAGGCTTCCTTATTTTTGGTTGGTGGCAGTGCTGTATCTCCTTTTGAGGTTCATTATGGTCTTCATCATCCTACATATTCTGCTTCAAAGAAATTATGTTCATAATAATTTTAGCCTTTATCTATTATAGAATGCTAGTTATCATCATTTCTGTTTAGTTTCGGTGTCAGTTTTCAACGTTGCTGTTAATTTTAGAAGAAAACTAAATTAACCTTCTTTTTCCAAGAAAAACTAAATTTCTTGTAAACCAATTAAAATATTCTCATATTTAAATCCGTTAAAAGGTCTCTTTTTGAAAAACGGTAATGATCAATTTTGCAATCCCGCGGGTTCTACTCATTCCCTTTTAAAAAAAAACTTCAAACCCTTTTTTCGAGGGTTTTTTATATCTATTTTGTGATTATTATTTATAAGCACCTACATATTGCATTCGTTATATTATTTAGTCGTTCATCTAAAAAATGACGAATATTACAGAATATTCTGTTAGTTGAATGAGGAGAAAAAACTTTAGGTTCCTGTATTTTATAAAATATTAGAATTTGGTCTCTCTATTATGCGATTATTATTTATAAGCCCCTATATATTGTATTCGTCACACTATTTTTTCTTTCTTTCTTTTAATCCTTTACAATTATCATTCTTTTGATTTTTATTATTTAAAGAAATAAAAAATAAAAATTGAATGTTGTATAGATGCCGCCAATAGTCTTCATAAACAACTTGAAAATTTTGAGACTCAGCAGCCAAAAATCGAAAGAAGAAACTGGAGACTTCCATTACTCTCTGGTGACCAGTTACCTAATTTGAGATTGGCTTTTAACTTCACGGATCAAGATTTTTATTTTGACTCCGGATATGTCGTTGTTCATTGGCTGATTGCTGAGTTTCAGTCGGGTCGAGTAAATGAGTCTCAAAACCTAGAATCTTAAACTTGCAATTTTAAGCATTTTCGATGTTTTGACAAAGACGTCTTTCTCGTTGGAAATATAAAATGTGTTGATTGTAGGTGGTTTACAGGTGATCCATTTTCACCATTAGAGATTCTTCTTATGGTTGGTTGGTTGATATTCATTTTTTATTTGATTTTCCTTGGTATTTTGCTGGAATTGCCAAAGTTTCAAATGGGTTACTAATTGTTATGGTTTGTGTATAAGAGATGGTGGTGACATGGTGGCGCTAATAATTACACCTTTGAACTTAATTTTCTAGGAGATAATATTCTTAATACCTATTGGATTTTAAAATATTTCTATATTTGTTTCTTTTTCTGCAACTCAATATTTTGCTATGTTTTCTTGTAAGAGAAAGTGATAGTAGTGGTTTTTCTAATTGTAACGGTTATTGTTGTTGTCTTCTTATGTAAGAGATTGATCGAGAAAGACCGATTCTCCATTTTTGCATTGTGTCTGAATTATTCTTTTTTTGTAAATTTTTTTTCCTTTTCTTTCTTTTCTTTTTTTTGACATTCATGACGTGGTGGTGGTGCTGATATGGTGGAGATGTAGGGAGTGGTGGTGTTGAGTGGAGGAGGGGTGGTGGCGGCAGTGGTAATAGGAAGGATGCAAGAGATGGACTGAATCCTAATATTACACAAAATGCAAGAATCTAAAAATTTAATTTTTCAGGGGTACATCGGTCTTTTTGTTCCAAATTAACAGTTTTATGGATGGAAAGACTAAATATTGTGACAGATATAATATGTAGAGACTTATAAATAATAATCACAAAATAGAGGGACCGAATCCTAATATTGTATGAAATACAATGACCTAAAAATTTTTTTCCCTAACTTTTTTTCAAGCTTCTTAAAAGAACTTTTAAGGCTAATTCCTAAAATAGCCATAATAGATATAAATCATGTTCAATGTGCCCTTCATGTTGCCAAACGACCCTCGCCATCACAGGACCAAGAACCGCCACCTCCACGGAAGCCCATAACCAGCAAAGCCTATACTTACACGAATTGATTTTTGAAATCAAAGTCTACTAAAATCACTTGCATTTGCATTCAATTTAAAGATCAGAAGGCCTAGCTAGATCTTTTCTACCCTCTCATACTGCGACGGGTTGACTATATACTTAGTTGGCGGTTAGGGCTGCAAACGAGCTGAGCGGCTCGATGTTTGCTCGATAAAAGCTCGAATTGAGCTCGGATCGATAATAAATGAGTCGAGCTTGAGTCAAATATTTGGACTCATTTAATAAACGAGCCGAGCTTGAGCCGAGCAGTTAGGCTCACAAACAACTCGTTTAAAAAGGCACACAAGTAGCTCGTTTGATAGGCTTGAGGCTTCTCATTAAATAAGCTCGCGAGCCTACTCAAAATGATGTCGTTTTGATACCAAATTAAAAAAATATGCTTCAGCCAAGCCGCTCACCTCCCCACTTCATTTTTTGCTATTTCATTTCTCTTTCACTGCTATTTTCATTTCCTCACTAAAACGACATTAAAAATGAATTTTCTTGATTTTTGACTAACTCTTAACGAGCTTAAACATGAGTGAACTCGAATAGCGGCAGGAAATGAGCTCGAGCTCGAATTTGAGTTTATTTGCAAGCTCAAACTCAAGCTCGAGCTTGAATAGTAATATGAAATAGTCAAGCTCGCGATCCTCAAAATGAACCGAGCTCGAGCTTTCAAATTTCTGAATGAGCTCAAGCCGAGCTTTCACTTAGAGCTCGAACATGAGCTCGACTCGAGTTTAAGCTTGTGGAATTTAACACGAGCGGAGCTCAAGCAGCACAATACTCATCTCGACTCGATTCGTTTGCCACCCCATTGGCAGTCAAGACCAAATAATAGGTGGAGGTGTTGCCGGTATGTTAACTGCATCAGGTCCTGTTGTTTTTACGCAGCTTATGAAAGACTTCCATTAAAAGAGGAAGATCCACAGTTACCTTTGCGAGGAGGCGTAATTGGGTCTCCTAAAGTGGTGAGCCAACAACAACCGCTACAATAGGTTTTAGGTGAACCAAATGCTCAGCTATTTCATGGGTTACAACCAAATCTGTTGAATTTTATTCAGTTACCGACTGAGGCTTATTAGGCACTTAGTGGTGGTGGTGGTGGTGCTCGACCTCCTTACTAACCAAATTGTTAGACATTTATTAAAACGATACTTTATTAACTTTCAATTTCAATCAGCAACAACTTAATCAGCGACGGTTTTTTATCCGACGATGGCAAAAGTCGTCTGGCAACATGAAGGGCAAGTTAAAGATGATGAATATCTAAGGTTGTGAAATAAGCGATTTAACTTGTAAAATTTTAAGATTTATGATTTTACTCAACAAACTGAGTCAAATCTATGTAAAATCAAAATTGGGTAAAATCGTAAAATCTTAAAATCTGGTAAAATCTTAAGATTTTACCAATATTTTTTTAATAACCAAAACACTGCAAAAAGTTATCTTTTTGTTTAATATGTTTGCTTTTAGAATAGGTCAAATATCAAATCCTTATTTGTTATTCCTCATTCGAAAATTAAATTAGTTGTTTCTCTATCACGTTTCATTCTCTTGATTGAATCTTAAATAAAAGGATATCGTGGATAATTCATGTTTTGTGTTGATAGAGTATTATTTATCATTTTTAGGTTCAGATGTTATAAAAAAAAAAATCTACTGATCTTATGCAAAAGCGATGAATTCACAACATTGTGAATATCTACTAGCTCCCCTTCAACAAATTAGAAGAGATTTACTGATCTTATGCAAAATTGATGATTCACAAGTATTTATTAGCTACTTTGGAACAAATCAAATAGCCTTTAAGAATTCTTTTGCAAATGAAAGTACTATATTTAGAATAATTCTCTAAAAAATATGGAATTCATTGAATTCCACCATGTTATAAATTTAGAATTTAAAATTCATTACTAATTTTATCTTTCATATTACTTAACCTATATAATATAATTAATCAATCGTTTATAATTATTTTTAAATAATTTTTTTACGTTTCTTAATCAAAATAAATAAATCTATTTTAACTTTTGATACTTCTTACACATGAAAATTAAAAATTATCATTATTTATATGTAAATAATAAAATCACTTTTATATGAACTAGTGTCAATTGAGTAGGACCTGGAACAAATTGCATGGAAGATTGGAAGATTGGAAGAGACAACCGAATGGTGCAAGACCTGGAACAAAAAACCAAAGAATGACAACTTCAAATGGATTTATAAGCCCTAACTCCTTCAAATGCAAATCCTAACTCCTAACAGAAATCATATGAGCAGCCAAAAAGTGAAAGTAATCCCTAAAAAAGTAGAAGTAGAGATGAGAAAAATTTACAGGCTTTGAGATATTAGATTGCGAAATTTTTCCTGGTGAAGGAATGATGTATGCCACTAGATTCGTGGATTCAGAGTTTTTGAGTTGGGAGAGAGATCGTGCATTTTGGAAGAATAATACCAAAGGCATTGTTATTCAGTAGAATTTAGCCGCATAATTGTCTAGAATTCATTTACAAATACCATCAAATTTATTTAGAATTGGTTTTGGTATCTTTAATTCTTAGAATTAAATTCTTAAAATTGTAATTCAAACAAAGAAATTAGGAATTAGAATTGAATTCCACTAAAAAAGTAGAATTCATTTGTTTTAAAGGCCTTAGGATTTATCAAAAGACAAAATGATAAAAAGACAAAATGATATATTTATCAAAAATTTGAATACAAGCTAATATAATATGCAAAACATGTAAAAACACAAATACAAATTAGTAATTTTTCCTTGTTTTAATTAGTCCTTGAAAATATGAGGATGTATTAGTTAATTTGACAAAAGTTCATGGATATTTTAGTAATATTATTTTGTAGTGTATGTAATTGTATTAATGAGGACAATTAGAGGCTAGAAGTGTCAATTTAAGTCTGCCCTTGAAAAATGGGAGGAACAGAAAACCCTAGCAACAATATCCATTTCGTATGAGGCTTGTATTTAAAAAGCTACGTTTGCGCTCAACACTGCCTCAACCAGCTCTCAATCAAAATGGTGATGAGTACCATACATTCCATTTCCACTCTTTCTAGAATCTTCGCTTCAAGCCCTTCCCTCTTCCGCTTCAACAGCTCGTTCGCTTTCCGGCAGAATCAACTCCGTCGCTCCATTCACGGCGGTGGTTTTCACTCCCGTACGAAACGGAACCCCTAGGTTTTCTTTTATCATGTTTTTTATTTATTGTTGAAGTGGAAGCCTATTTGAGATTTGTTTTTGGTCTTAATTACATTTGCTTTACTTAATTAGGATTTCTATCAGTGGCGAGAGCAATCGAGGAAAATTCCAGCTTTGCTACTGAAGAACGTGAGAGTGCGGTAGCAGTGGAAGTTGAATCTCCTTCTGAAAAGAATGTGTATAGTGAAAGCATATCAACTGAACCGCCGCCGCCCAAGGAGGACGCTTCAGTCGCTGAGCAGCAAGGAAATGATTTTTTGGCTGACCTGAATGTTAAGGTCTATTTCCAAATCTTATTTTTTTTTTAAAGTTCATCATTGCACAGTTAAAAAAAAGTTATGTTTGTTTGGTGGTTGTTATGATGATGCAGTGAATTAGTAGAAAGCATTCATTCATTGCTTGATGAAACTTGGACATTCATGTCCCTCCTGAGCGGTTATCTGAGCAACTTTTTATGTATATATTTCAATGGCTTCACTGAAATTTTTTTTACTTATGATATCATGAAGACTTCAATTTCCCCCCTCTTTTATTACTTTCTTTAACACTATATATGGAACAAATAGAAAAAGTATGCAGTCTTTAGTAGCTTGATTATTTTTCAACATGTAATTGTTGTTAGAGTCTATTTTAGCTATTTTGAAAATTTACCTTTTTTGTTTTCCTGCTATTCAATTAGTGCTCGTCTTCAGTTGAGATATTATGGATGAGTTGAATTCTTGAAGGCTCTTTATAAAACATACTTAGACAACCCTTATTGATATGAGGGGTTACTTTTGCTAACTTGTTACATTGCTGTTTTACTCCACTTTTTCCCCCTTTTCCCATTTTGCAAACCATACTCATAGCATGTTCATGAATAGCTTCTAATTATGAAGGACAATGATGATGAAGCATGGTTCGCTCGTCAGAATGGCCGATTGGCCTTGTTGATGCTCCACTAATCAGAGTCCTTTTTTTTTTCTTTCTAATATGCGTTAACTTTCTTAGTCACTTTTGTAACTTAATTTTACTTGTGGTTGCTAGTTTGCTAGTTTTTTAAGCTTCGTCTCTGAACCTCAATTTTTATCACCAAAATTACTCTTTTTTCTCAATAGGGAAAAATTACTCTTTTTTCGTATGATAACCCATTAATTATTTGTTGATGGTTCTATGATTAAATTTAGGTCTCAGTGTATCACGCCTTTGCATGAAATGCCTCCAATAATTTTCAAGCAACAATCATTTTCAGAGAAAATAAAACTCAGAGTTGCTGATGTAGATTAAATTTAGATGCTAGAATTAGTAATAACATAGTGATTACAGAAAATTAAGTTCATTCTTTTTATATGCAAATTGGATGCTGTGATGAGTAGTACAACCTCATGAAAGTTTGCATATAATCGCTTGATGAATTCAATCCTGAGCACCATTTTGTTGTGTAATATTTCATGCAGTTTATTTTGTGTTTGTTTTCATGTTTTCTTGTCTTCAGACGTTTTGGCCTATCATTCTTTATATTCACTCGTTTCCTTATATATGCCTTTTTTCCCTGTAAAACAAGGGTTTTTTTTTTTAGATCTGTTAACATTTTAAATATTCAATATTTGCTTCACAAGACTGTTTTTTCAGAATGGTTGCTATGATGAGAACCAAAAATTGCGAAAGTTTATACTTGATGAAATTTCATCCTGAGCGGTTACCTGAGCAACACATTACTGTTATTTTTTCCTTTTCTGTAACAAGGGTTTGTTTTAAATCTGTTAACATTTTAAATGTTCAATATTTGCTTCACAAGACTGTCCTTTTCAGAATGGTTGCTATGATGAGAACCAAAAATTGCGAAAGTGTATACTTGATGAAATTTCATCCTGAGCGGTTACCTGAGCAACACATCACTGTTATTTTTTCCTTTTCTGTAAAAAGGAAAGAAAAAATTTTGCATTGACCAATTCTCTTATGGATTCTAAATCTTGCTTATGCTTACTACCTTTGTATAAACATTTCTAAAATCTTTTAGTTGTTGCGTGGGATGTGAAAGTAGAATCCCGCTTTAAGTGCTTATTGAAGTCTTCTGCTTTGAGCTTTTGGGCTCTTTAGATTTACTTAAACTCTATTCTTGAAAGTAATGATTCCTGAGTCCTGATATCTATGATCTTTGTGGGAAAGTAAAAGAATTAGATCCAAATCCTTCTCACTGTTGTATTTACAGTTATACTACGTCTATATAATCTGTCATTAAACTTTTAAATTGTTGCTTATGTTATATTGAAAACGCTTTTGTTTAAATTTGCAGATTGACTCCGAAGATACCTATTCAATTTTGTTGTACGGTGTTGGTGCCATTGTGGCAGTGTGGTTGGCGTCAGCTGTTGTTGGTGCTATTGATTCGATTCCATTGGTAAGTATCTGTATACATTTCTGGCTTGGGATTTGGAGTTGTGAATAATATAATATGAACACGATGTTTGTTTTATATGAATACAGTTTCCTAAGTTGATGGAAGTTGTGGGGCTTGGTTACACCTTATGGTTCACCAGCCGCTACTTACTATTTAAGGTGAGTTATTAATTGGGAAAGCAAGTTAAAACTAAACAAACATCTGCTCCTAGTAGGGAACTTTTTCTGACTAACAAGGAGTCATTTGTTGTGCAGCAAAATAGGGATGAGCTCTTTACTAAAGTAGAAGAGCTTAAGCAGCAGGTATTTGGCTCAAGTGACTAGTTACGTGGAGTGGAGGACATTTTACTTGTGAATCTCTCCATATATTTCTTGCCATAATTTTGTTCTGCTACACTTTGTTGAATTATAGAAGAATATGCTTTGTTGTCAATATTTAGGTTTCTCGGTCAGTGGTAAGCCAAAATGAAATTTGTCAACTAATAGATCAACATATTTCACATATACATTCCTATCATTGGAAGTAAATGTATATTATATCTTACTTGTTATTGGGTCAATGGGTTTTACTCGAAAAAAAAAAAAAAACCACGATTGGGTCAATGGGATAGGAGTGCAAGACATCGTTGCACCTTGCCTTTCTTCTGTGAACGAAATATACTCCATGAAAAGCCTCGTGGCATTTTAAGTTTATACAAGATTTATTATTATGTCTTTAATACTATGGATTCTGATTATGTCGTTTATCTGTTTGCCCTAATATTTTATTTGGACACCACAGTTTGTTCAAAAGTGTTACAAATAGATGTGGACACTTTTGAAGAGGTTTTGTTTTTAAGTGAAATATTTGTATAGTTGAGACGTTCAAGTAAAACATCTGAAATTTTATTTGGAAAATTGTTTATTAGGGCAAAAATTGTTTGTAAAGTCCATCAAGCAAATTAATGATTTGGACTTTGGAGGTCATTTGATTAAGTAAATTTTTTCGACCTCAAGAAAATGATAGATGACTCAATATTATCTTATAACATGGTTTATGTGATATATTTATTTATATATTTATAAGTGAAGTATATTTTTTTTCGATGTAGAGATATTAAAATGGAGCTAAGAATTCGTTTTGAAATCTCCAAAGTAATAATTTACATAATGGTAGATTTTGTTGTGCAAATATGCATATCCTAATTTATGAAATTTATTTAAACATTTTGAATTGTTTGTTACTAATGTTTTATAGTTATTTCTAGCAAATAACTTCAAGTATGCAAATTAGCAAAGGTGATCCATGAAGATCGGACATAAAACACAAAGCCATAAAGCATTATACTTGCAAGAGTTATTAAATTTTGGCAGTAAAAAATAATTTATTATTAAATATAAAAAGAGTAAATTATTTATAGGTCCTTGAGATTTTGCATAATATACTCCGGGTTATCTTTATTTTGGAAATTGTTTCATCGGGTCTTTCAAGTTTAAAAAATTATACTATCAGGTCATTCTGTCTAGAAACAGCGTTACTTAATTGAAAAAGTTAACGATTTTGATTAAAATTTTTCAAAATGACAAAATTACCCATTGATTTATTTGAATCGAATCATGATTTATTTGAATCAAATCATGCTAATTAAACACAATTTTTAAATTAATTTTTAAAGATTTAGGTTTGAATTGAACCAGATCGCTTCAAACCAGTCTACCCAGCCCAGAAGAGCACCAAACGGTGCCGTTTTGATTTGGAATAAAACAAAAAAGAAAAAGAAAAGAAAAGAAGAAAGCGTGAAAGAAATCAGAAGGGAAACAGAGAAGAGTACGATCATAGAAAGAAATCCAAAGGTGAAAATGGAAACGAAGAAATCAGAGAGAAAACGATTATGGATGGTAATTAATTCTCTGCCCTCTGCGTTTGAAGGCTTTGTGATGAAAGATGATGATTATGGATGGATTTCGATTTGTTTCAGTTTGGTTGAAAGACAAAAGGAAGCAAAACTCCTCGCCGGCAACTCAACGGAAGCAGAAGAAAAACGGAAGACGAAAAGAGAGAACGCCGCCACCACTATCTTCTTCATTTAAGTTTTCTGGACAAAGAGACTGCTGCTTCAAAAACCAGAGAGAAGAAAGAAATCGTAAGAAATTTCAACCTAGGGTTTTCTGTTTGTATGAATTGGGGGAAATCTTAATTTAGGGTTCTTGGTTAGAAATTGGGGGTTTTAGTTTAAGGATTTTACTTTCTATAAATTGGGAAAAATTAGAATTAGGAGATTTCTGATTTGGAAATCGTTGTAAATAGTTTTTGTTTGGATCAATTTTGCCTCTTTGTGTTGAAAACAGAATTGCTTTGTTGATTTCTTTTTCCCCATTGTTTCTGTGTTATCAAGAATGTTGGTTCGTGTTGGATTTAAGTTTTGATTTTGATTTCTGGAGGTGTAGATTGTAGAGGAGGAGATGGTAATGGCGGCGGCGGTGAAGTAGAAGATAAAACCCTAATAATAAGGGTTTGATTTAAAAATAAGGTTTAATTAGGATGGTCTGATTCAAATAAATCATGGTTCAATTCAAATAAACCAAAGGGTAGTTTTGTCATTTTGAAAAATTTTAATCAAAATCGTTGACTTTTTCAATTGACTAACGCTGTTTCTGGACAGAAAGACCTGATAGTATAATTTTTTAAATCTGAGGGATTTGATGATACAATTTCCAAAATAGAGAGACTCTAGAGTATATTATGCAAAACCTCAAGGACTTATAAATAATTTACTCATATAAAAATGATATAAAGAAAAATATTCACTCAAATTCTCATTTTGTTCTCAAACTGTAACATAACAGAATTTAAGCCTAAAAGAGGCTCCAAGCTTTTCAATCTATCAAGAAGCTTATAAACATGTAATGAAAAAATAAGAATAGTTCTTACTTGTTGTACATAAAATCTTTAACCACAGCATGATCATAGTAACCATTGATATTCAGCAGCCAACTATTTTTTTTTTTATGGATTTTAGGTTGAGCCGAAAAAACAACTTCAATAGCTTAGAGCTATAAACGAACCGAGCAGTAATAGGTTCAGTTCGAGTTCGTTTAGGTATTCATGTTGTTCAAATTCGGATTCGTATTCGACTCAAACATCAATTAAAAATTCAAATTCAGTTCGATTATTATTCTATTATAATATTCGAATATATATATATATATAGCATTTCAGCTTTGCTCTACTGCATACTATCCACAGCTTTGCTCTACTGCATACTGTCCACAATTGTACTCCCTCTACTGCATACTGTCCACAATTGTACTCCTTCTATAGCATTCCCAACACTTACCAAGGACTCGACTACAATTCTCATAAGCTGCTTTCGATACATAATCTATTATGCCTAAGTCTCTATTGCCATAGACTAAGTGAAATTTGTTTTCTTCTTGAGTTTACCTTATGTTTTTGCTGACCTATAACATTATGAGGCCCTTCTACATACAAATTTTTTACATTATCCCCCTTCACTCTACAATAGTGATATTAAACCCTTGAACTGATTAAAAATTTTACATGGACTCCTTGTGACAGAATTGGGTAATTATTTACAGGTCCCTGAGGTTTTGCATAATATACTCTAGAGTCATTCTATTTTGGAAATTGTATTAATAGGTCCTTATGGTTTCAAAAATTGTACTATTAGGTCCTTCCGCCTAGAAACGTCGTTAGTCAACTGAAAAAGTCAAACGATTTGGATTAAATTTTTAAAAAATGACAAAGTTACCCTTTGGTTTATTTAAATCGAACTATACTAATTAAACATAATCTTTAAATCAAACCCTTATTATCTCTTTCTTCTCCAACTCCTCATCTTCTCTCTTTCTATATCCTCATATCACGTTTTTCTCTCCTCTCCCTCACCTCATCTCTTTATCTCCTCCTTCACCTTATTTCTTCATCTCATTCTTCAAGAAAATAAGCTCCTTGCATTATCTCTATACTCTGGGGTCCTTCTCCTTCCATGGCTCCTTCTCTCTAATCTCTCATTCTTCCTAACTCTAATCCCTTAACCTCATTCCCTTTTTCTTCTCCCAATCCTCCTTTCAAATTTTCCTCTTCTCTTTCCTTACCTCTTTCTCAATTTCTTTTCTTTTCTCCTCTCACGAAAACCGCACCGGCAGCCGCAACAATCTTCACCTCGGCCGTCACCCTCATCCGTCAGCACCGGCGCCGCCTCAACCACTATCGCCACTATCTAGACGTGGCCATGGGCCGATTCGGCCCAGCCGGCTTGCCTGAACCAGCCCGTCGCTAAACCAGCGCGACCCGTTGAGAAACCGTAAGCACCGAAACGTAACTTGAACTGGCCGGAGGACGGGTCGGAAGACGGTGGCAGGTGTGGGCAGAGGGGCACCGGCGTGCTGGCAGGCAGCAGAGGCCCTAGAAGGCGGGCTACCGCGGGCTGCACTTGCGGGCCGCATATAGACACTGGCGGAGTGGGGGGCACGCAGGCAAGGGGGACGAGCTGGCGTACGGCAGGCAGCAGGAGGCTAGGGGGGTGGCTGGCACGCGGACAGGCGTACGGCAGGGGCGCGCAGGCGAGAGGGAGGCGGGCTGGCGTACGACAGGGGCACGCAGGCGAGGAGGGACGGGTTGGCACGCGGGTTGGCGTACGGCAAGAGGCGTGACGTGTGCGGGTTGGCACGCGGGCTGTCGTACGGATGTGGGCAGCAGGGCGCGGCACAAAGGGGACTGGCGAGCTAACATGCGGGTTGGACCGCACGGTAGGGTGGCTGGCCAGATTCTTGGGGGAGTTTTAAATTTGAATTTTGGACACTTTTACCCCTACGAACAGTTAAAAATGGGTATTTTCCAAGGATATTTTGTGTCTTATTAAATTATTGGCATTGTCTATAAATTGGAGGAGGGGGGGCAATTTTTTTTTTTCCAAATTCTGCCCACAGACTGCTCAGTTCAATTTCACAATTTGTTCAAAAAATTACACATACTTGTTTCATTGAGTGAATAATTCACAAACTTGCTTTGCTCAATTTTTTTAAACACTTCTCTGAGCTTTTTTTTTCACGAAATTGTATTATTTATTTCTTTCAACTACAAAATAAAAAAAAAATGTATCAACCCGGATCAAGTGTTGCTAGTGGTAACGAACCCGAAATTCAAGAAGTTGGAGACCGAATAATTCATGACTTATTCGATTATCCGGTCGATCCAACCAGAGTTCAAATGTATATAAGGAGAGTGCCCATAAATTCTCTAACAAATTTTGAAGATTTCACAACGGAGGAGTCACGATAAAATTTACAAACCGAAATGCGACCACTGCCACCACCGCCACCATCCCAACAAACCTGGTATTAGTTTAGTTAATTTATTTTTAAGTAACTTAAATATTTTTAATTATGAATTTCTTATTATTTAATATTGTAGTTACTTATTTTTGATTTAATGTTTAATTTTTTTATTCATTTAATATAATTTCTTTTGTTATTTATTTAATTGTGCTTCCGGTTAAACGGTTTACTTTAATTTTTGTTTATTTCTTAAATTATTTGATTGTCGGTTACAATTTCTTCAAGTTTTAATTATTTTTTCTACAATTATTTTTCCTTTGAACTGTAAACTAATCAATTTGTTTGAAAATTTACTTTATAGTCTCGGAATTCAATCGGAGGAGGAAGTCAGGACACAATGACAATACATATCGCAAAAGCACACAAGTGATATACCTCAGCATTTCCGGCGAGAGTCCGTCAGAAATTCCGAATACGTTCAAGTGTGTAAATACTGTAACATACGTTAAAAATGGAAAATGGGCAGAGGGTGTGGAATGATGAAGCGTCACATGGAGCAAAAGCCGTAACACCTCTTACTACACTCTTATGTCATAACAAATGCCAATTTTTTTCATAACATCTGTAACACGTTGCTAACTCTGTTTTAAACTCTATAGCATATATAACATTCACATATCATAAATATACCACATATAATCTCTTTTTACAATTATAGCTATGACATTCATAATATATATATATATAACATCATATGACATCTCTTCTCTTTTACCTTACTTCAGGTTAATCTGGTCTTTCTTTGCATTATAAGCATATATAAACATAGCATACTTTACATATATCAAAACATGGATACAACTAACTGTTTATCCAAAAAGGCTATAATCATAGCACCATATATTTACATGTCAAAACATATATAATTATGCTTACACCACAAAGCATAACAAAAACTATATACAACATGTACAAATGAATTGTGAGAGGGAGAGAGGCCTAGACTTCAGCTAAACCAACATGTGCATAGACGAGTGAAGTGTCAGTACTTCACTTGGACTGCTGACCTGAAACATATATTGCGATTTGCTGAGTCGCATACTCAGCAAGTGTAAATCACATTTAAACAACAACAACATATAAGACAATTTATTCAAAGCATATCAATAAGCAATGAATTTAAATCATATTTATCATATAAAATCATCTTTGTATGCATACAATACTATGTGTCATATTTCTCTATTCTTTAGTTATGATTTATCGACCAAGTGTTGCCCCGGAAATTTCACCTCAAACGGTTCTCTAACTGGATCCAGTAAATAAAGAAGACCCAGAATACCATCGGTCAAACCTCTCTGTAAGATCCGAAGATCACTCTGCGGCATATAGGACTCGTAGGTCTTTCTATATCATATAGACCCGTAGGCCTCTCTGTAAAAACCCGTAGGTTTTCTCTGGTGAAATTTGCAAACACTGGCTACGATAATCACAACGCCTGTAATTAAGTTCTGTGGAAATGCATTTATGCAATATACATTTCATAGCAATGTCTCTCATATAAACATGTAGCCGGTTTCAGTACCGGTGAAAACAACATATATATCTCTATATCAGATTAAATAACTTGACTGGTCGGATTTCAGTACCGACTCAGGAACCACAAACAAAATAATTCATATATCATATATCTCTGGTTGACTGGGCTTCAGTACCGGTCCAAACAATTCAATAAAACTATAACATTTCACTTTTCATATATCACAGTTGACCGAGCTTCAGTACCGGTTCTAAAACAATTTCATATAGCATATTAAACAATATCACATATACATCTCTCTATACATGTAAGTAAGTGGTTTAATACTTACCTCTCTATTGTGAGCTCAGTTGGCCCTCGGATTGCTTATCCCGTGCCGCTCTCGAACTCGACGCTCCTATAATGCATAACATAGCAACCATGTTCAATAATTAAATTTAGGAACCCATATAAGTTATGATGCATGCTTTACTATTTAATTTTTTGATTTAATTAAGTTTTAATTTCAATCCGAATAATTTTCTATAATTTAAAACTCAATCTCTGCTTTAAAATCATTAAATGTCAATTTAAAAATTATTGATAATCTCTATTTAACATATAATAATTATAATTAATCATAATTATAATTATTAAAACCATTTATAAATTTAAAATAAACTCTTTAATACCTTAAAATAAATTCATAAACAAAAATCTCTATTAAAACATTTAAATATCTAATTTCAGGCTTAAAACGACATTAAAATTAATTTCTAACGTCAAAAACGGATTCAGGACGTCGAAATTAAGCTGGAAAAGTCAAAATATAATTTATAAAAGTCTCTAGGTCAAAAATATAAACAGTTAAAAGTTCAGGGGCCAATACGTAATTAAAAATATTTGCAAAATTGCCCAGAAGTGCTCAAATGTAATGCGATAGAAATTTCAGGGGTTAAAATGTGATTTTTACTAAAAATAGGTGCTGGGCGCGCAAAATGGCTCAAAACGCAGCTCCCTGTGCCGTTTCGACCAAATGCCTTCTTCCTCAAAACACAGCCTTCTCTCGCGTTTTAGCCGCGTGGCTATTGATCAAAACGACAGCTCTCTTTGTCGTTTTGATCGTCTTCAACCTCTTTCCCAGTTAATGTTCCAGCCTAAAGCTCAGTCTCTCAAGCCAACTTTCAGACGACCGTACGTCCACCTCCGGTGGCTTTCCGGCAAGCTACAACCACCGTTCTCTTCCTCTACATACCCTCTCTAACTAACCATCGGAGCCAAATTTCCAAAAGTCCTCAAGATTGAAAGATATAAACGTTCAAAGTTGGCTCCTCACACTGTTTTTCACTCTACCCAGAATTTACTTTATTTTCTCTCAACTTCAGGCGATCGGTACGACCACCTCCAGCAACCTTCCGGCGATTTAAGACTACCAAATTCTTCTCCTACATACCCTCTACAACTCCATCGAAGTCAAACTCGCCCATGCACAATAGATTGAAAGTTATGAAGCCTTAAAGTAGTTACCCTGAAACTGCCTAAAAACCAGAAATATACCCAGAATTCGTTTTTCTCTTCTCCCTCACAAACTAGCCTCTCTCTTCACTATTTTTCACTTCTAATCAACTCATACACATCCTAGAAACATAATAAACACAATAGATTCAAGGTTTTTACCCAATAATTTCTTCTCTCTCTTTCCTTCTTTCTTTTCTTTTCTTTCTTACTTTCTTCTTTTCACGTTTTCTCTTTCCTCTTCTCACCCTCCAACCGAAGCTACCCTCTCCACCTCTTCACTACAGTCACCAAATCATGCCAGCAACAACAAAAGGCCAGCAACTACTTCCCTTTTAATTAAATCATCATTTTTCTCTTTAATTTTTCTTAACCCTTAAGGAAACATATTCATTTTCTTTTCTCTTTCAACTTTCTCTAATTCCAGCCACCGATTGTGTCCAGCACTAGCTTAAAATTCATTTTAGCTGTCAAAATAAATAGTATAACACGTGTATGAAGTTTCATAAAAATCGGAATCTAAAAATTTACTACGCTTCGATCGGTGCCCTAAACCAAGCCGAAACCTCGACGATTTTCACGAAACCGAAACCGTACGACATCGTCGTAAAATTTTGGTCCAAAAACTCTTTAAATCATGTATGTAAACATATAAAATCATATCAAAATTATTTACTTTAAAATATTGCACGTTTCCGATATTTTTCGGTCGCGTGAGCCAAAAACCCTAATTGGCTCCGATTATGTCTTTTGACGGTAAACGAACTTAAAAAATCTCTTGTTTAACATCTCTAATTCATATATTATCATTTTCAAATCATATCATTCATGTTCATGTCATATATCATATCAAACTATAATGCATTTTAATTAAAATGCACAAAACATATGTAATGACGTCAAAATGACGTATGATTTTGGTCTGGGGTGTCACAAAAGCATCCAACGGAATTTTTCCGTCATAAAAGATCCCAAACGCAAATATCTAGGTACGAGTCTTCTAAACAGACTATTTTTAATTTTAATGATAGAGATTATAAAAAATGATTAGCTGAATTCATGTGTTGAAAAATTGTCTTTCTCTTTTGGTGAGAAATGTAGTTTCATTAAATTTTTAAAATCATGTGTTAATCCACTTGCTAAAAATGTTTATAGAAATACAACTAAAAGAAATATTTTAACTTTGTCTAAAGAAAGAAAAAAATTATTAATTACTCACTTTGCTATATTGGAAGGGCGTGTCTCTATCTGTTCCGATATTTAGACAGATAATTGGCACAAACATTCCTACATGGGTATAACAGTTCATTATATTGATAATTTGTGGCAGTTGCAAAAAAAAAAAAAAATCATCTTTCGTGCTTTTGACAAAAGACATATTGCCGTTAATATTTATAAGATCATTCATAAAATTTTAGATGAATATAAACATGTTAAAATTTTTTGATAATATCATTTGATAATGCTGTATCAACTGCATCCATCCATCAATTAAAAAAATTATACCAACCAAATGTTGGTGGTAAATTTTTTCATATTAGATGTGCATGTCATGTGTTGAATTTGTGTGTTTAAGATGGTTTAAAATTTTTAGAAGTGCACATTTCACCCATTAAAAATGCAATTAAACATCTATACTCTTATAATAAATTTATGAAAAATTGGTTTAAATTTTGTAGAAGTAATCATTTGACTCCTACAAAATTTAAATGTGATGTTGTACACAGGTGGAATTCCACATACACTTTATTAGCACAATCATACGAATATAAAGATGAATTGTGTGCTTTTTACAATTTCCAGGATAACCACGATAATGTGATTTATCCGCAATCATGGAAAATTTGTTCAAGAATAATTAATTTACTAGAAGTTTTTAATGATACTACTAAAATTTTTAGTCATGTGTACAAACTAATATCACATATTTTTTTGCAATGCAGTGTTAATATAGTGGATAAATTGCAAATGTTTGAAAATTATGTTCAACTAAAAGATTGTGTAAATGTTATGAAAAATAAATGGTTATCTTATTTCAAAATTATTCCTAATTGAATTTGCCTATAGATGAAATGATTAATGTACATAGTTTAGTTACTGAAACTAGGCAAACAGTTAATGATTTATTTCTTAAATTTTCTGCAAGTAACGCTTCGGCTATTAATACTAACGTGGGCGGAAGTTCTACTCCCGTCAGACCAGATGGGACCTCGGTTCAAAACAAAATGTTCCTTATTTATTTTCAACGCCAAAAAAGGCCGAGGGGGACCAGTGCAAGTTCCTATCCGGAACTTAATAAATACCTGTCCACGGAGTTTGAATTTTCAGGTGCAGCAACAGATCCGATCAATTTCGACATCTTAGAGTGGTGGAGTAGGCATGAAGATACCTTCCCAGTTATAGCCAAAATAGCTAAAGAAGTCTTGGCGGCGATCGCCGTTGAGCAAGCATTTAGTGCCGACGGCCTCCTGCTTTCCAAGAAAAGAACAAAATTGAGAACAGAAAATCTCGAAGCCCAAGCGTGCGTTGGCGATTGGGCGGCAGCCGATACACGTAAACAAGATTGTTGGACTTCTTCCTCGGATGAAAGCTCGGAAGTCATCAAAACTCTTCCGCCGCTAAAAATTGAGGTAAGTAATAGAACTACGTGGGCTTTTATTTTTCTTTCCGCCAAAGAAAATACATAGGCAGAATAAATTTTTTTCAAATTAAAAAATTTATTTGCAAGCTCAATTTTTATTTTATTTTTTCATCTATTTTACATTTTTTTAGATATTAATGTCCAACTTATTTGTAATGAAATAAATTTCATCTACATTTAATCAATTAATAAAATTATTACTTTTATTGACTACATTATTTTTTAATTAATTGAAGTTATTTTATTATTTTTTTCTAATTATTAATTTTATCCATTAATTTTATTCTTCAACATTTTTATTCATGAAAAATAATATGCACCTAATGTAGGTGTTGGTGATTTATTTCATTAATAATCTTTTATTTGGCCATTTAATCAATACACCGTGTTGGTGATTTATTTCATTAATAATCTTTTATTTGGCCATTTAATCAATTTTTTTTTCTCTAATTTTCTATGTATATAATATACTTTTTTTTATTAATGAAGGATTATTGTTGATCAATTTTTGTTAGAAAGTGAAATTGTCAAGTTAGACTTGGATAATAATTATAAGTTAGTTTAAATTTTTTTTTATATTATTTTCCCTAATTTATTCAAACTCATTTTGTGAAAAAAATATCTTCATTTCAATCATCCTACAAAATCAATTAATACACATAAAGTTACATAAGTTCTTAATTTTTTTTTTCAACTTTTATTTTTTTTTTGAAAAAAAAAAAATTTGTACCTGCAGTTAACCGAATTCGAACCGCCAGTTAACCGTCTCCTTTCGGTCCGCCGGTTCTTGTTGACCAAACCTTTATCAAACCGGCCCATGACTGACCCGCTGGTTCCCCCTCCCTAAACCGCCAGTTAACCGGCCCGGCAGTTCGGTGGGCCGGTTCTGATTCCATCGAACATTGAACTGTGGCCCGGAGGGCCAAGGCTCGTGGCCACCTCTACCACTATCTTCCTCTTCTTCTTATTTTTCTTTCGGCCTCAACCACCATCGCACTCTAGATTTGTGATTTTGATTTAAAATTGTTGCCGCTGTGTCTGGGTTTTGTTTTTGTTTTTTTTTTAGATGCTTTGAACAGCCATTACTAGAAAGCTTCAAATTAGGGTACGAAGAATTAAACACAGAGTTAGAAAAAATATTAATAGGTACACAAACATATGCTGAATTCTTTTTTTTATTTTAATTGGATTGTAAAATGATTTAAAGGAAAAATAAAAAGAAAATGAAGATTTGGAAAAAAAAAAACAGGTGGTAGTGAGAGCCATAGTTGAACGAAGAGAAAGAGAAGATAGGAAAAAAAATGACCTAATAGTATAATTATGTAAAATTTAAAGAATTAAAAACATATAACATAAAACGTAATATTATCGTTTTAATTCAACTTAACAAACTTAACATTCATTAATCTGATTTTTAAAAATATAAGAAACTATCGATACAATTCCTAAAATAAAAAAATACCAAATTATATTAAGTCAAATCGTACTCTCATAATTAATTAACTGTGCGTGGACGCGTCTTTCAATTAAAACTATTTTTCCATTCCCAAATCGTAAAAGCTATCTCTCTCTCCCCCTCTCTTTCTCAACCCAACAGGGACCAGATACCTGTTCTCCTCCTTTCTCAATCATCGGGGTTGTTACCCACTCCATAACTCCATTACCACTGGCAATATCACCTCCCTCCTGCCGAGCTTTGAGCTCCGACCGATCTCCATTTTGTTTTTTTTTTTCTTTCTAGCGTTAATCCTAACTGATCTCCATGAATTTTTTCTATTGGGTTGAATGGGTTTTCTAGGAAGTTGCATAAAGAGATTGGCGGGCTTTATCAATTAAAGGTCTGGGGAGTACAATCCTGCATTTTTTATCGATTTCAAGCTTCGTGTGAATAGTATTGCAGAAATTCGGAAGAAATTTTTTGCTTTGAAGGTGGCCGGTTGTCTGTGCAAGAGACCTTTCTTAGATGATTGGACAAGTTTGGTTTGAGTGTTTTATGTAAGTTCAACCACTAAATCATTATTCCTGAGTTTGGATTGACGTGTACTGCAGAAATTCAGGAGAAAATTTTTTGCTTTCCCTTTCAAATGAAATTGAAAATTTCCTCTCCTCCATTCTTCTTCGTGAATTTTAGACTCTACGATAAAAAAGCAATGGGTTTTTGGTAGCTATTTCTACCCTCTCCCTTTCAAAACGACACTGTTTTGAAACAAATAAACCATTTAGGCGTTTAATCTAGCTCCCTTATAATTTTTTTATGAGTTGATGGGTTTAATATCACAGCGTGAAAAAATGTGTAGTATATGGACTTGATCATGTTATTTGCCTGTTTTTGCTACTTCCCCAAACTCCATATTTGATCCTCCACAAAATACACAAATCTCTCTTCAAATTTTTATAAATTAAGCTAAAAAGTTTAGAGAAAGTCATAAAAGAAATCAGCTTTATAAGATTTAGGGTTTTAGCGGATTAAATATGAGAGTTGTAGAAAAGAAGTGAATTCTCATTCTTTTTTTACCAACAGATTATCCATGGAGTATACCTATTTTATAGTAAAATGCATGTTAACCATGCATGTAGGGTTACAAAGAGCAAATGATGAAACAAGTTATTAACAATTTTTTTCCTTCGCGTTATAATTATGTGTAATGGATGCTTTGGTTTGATTTCGTAAGCTTCTGGATTGTGATTCCTTTTTTTTTTTACTTATTATTTGTTTTTGTTTTTTGCAATTATTGAGAGATGTTTATAAACTCAACTTGGGAGAATCGAACTGAATTTTATGATTCGATTAGTGTTTGATTTTCACCCCTCTTAGTCCGGTTTTCGATTAAGGACAAATTGCTCATTTTTTTATCGGTTATCTAGTTTGGTTGGCCGAACCGAATTTGCTCACCCCTAATTACTTCTATCCACCTGGCACATAAGAAAAAATAGAGAAATTTCATAAAAGAAGATGTGCAATGCTAATGTGTATTTAAGATGTGAAGCTAAAATAAACTTTATATTATCTATGCTAATATGTATTTAAGGTGTGAAGTTAACATAAATTTGTATATTATCTAGCTCACAATCTATTTTCTATAAAATATTTTAGACAATATCCATAAATTATCGAAGATTGTGATTAGTTCTTTATGAAATGACAACCTTAAAAAGGAAGGAAAAAAATAGAATGAAATGCATTAGAGATTTTTAAAATTGAATATCTGTGGACTGAACATTCATCCACATTATTTTCCACACATTATATTCATCCAAATCTCGTTTGGAAATTACATAATATGATTTTTTTTCTTAACCATTAATACATGAAAGGAAACATAAGTTGTCAAATTCAGAGATTCACGGTTCAAATAAACCTGCCTACGAAGCGCTATGCTAGGCCTCGACCCCCAAAGTAACATCATTATTTGCATGTTCATAAACATGTGATGCCAATAATTTTGTTGGTTTAACGAACAAGAAGCTTGGTAGAACAAGATAGTATATATATGTTATACACGACCTAGAAATATCTCTCTCTCTCTATATATATATATATAAGGGTTAGGTTTAGGCTTAGGCTGCTGGTGCCACGTCATTGTCGTCGTCGTCATCATCGTCATCTCCTTCACCTTCCTTGTACATGCAGAAGCACTGCATCACCACCAGTTCTGCAGCATCAGCTTTAAAAGGACCAGGTTTTTGGGCATCAACTATCACCATTTCAACTTAACCAACTCTATATATTTTAATTCTATCTCACTGACTTACGTTGAATTTATAAGCCTAAAAGACCCTTTTTCTTTTTCTTTTTTTTTCTTTCAATTTTGAGAACCATAAGTGAATGGGTAAATGGTAGGGTTGACATGGTGAAGCTAAACTCCATACATTTTGCATAAATGGTCCATACTTGTGGTCAGCTCATGGCTAAATGCCAAAGACACACATCCCACATGTGCAAACACCAGCCGGACACACTTTATGCTTTAAGGATTTTAGCCTCTATGTTGGCTATGTGCGCATTAAGGCCATATGACATAATAGTTTGCACCGTTTTGGTGCAAAACACCAATATGACATAATATCATCTCTAACCATTTGCACCATTTTTTTCAATCTTACAACTTTTCCAATTTTTTTTTCTCGTAAATAAAATTGAAAGATGGGATTGATTGCAGGTAGAGGTGGCCACGGGCTGGGTCGGGTCGGTTCCAAACCTCGGCCCGCCAGGCTACGGTTCAAGGGGTGGAACCGAAACCGGTCTGCTGAACCGGCAATTCGCGGTTAACCGCCGGTTCGGTGGCGGCTGATTAACCGGCGGTTTGGAGAGGCGGAACCAGCAGTTGAAGTCCGGTAATCGGTGGTGCAAGTACGGTTCACGATTCCCTATGGTTCCGACTTCAAAATTCCTTGAACCTGAACTGGTCCGTCCTCCGGCTAGTTCACATTACAGTTCCAGCGGTTACAGTTTTTTGACGGACCGGGCCGAACCGGCCATGGCCACGTCTAATGCAGGTTTCTTACTGGCGAAGATTTGATTAAGAAGGATTAAAATAAATACAGCTTTCTAAATTTGGATACAGCACACTGCACACTGTTTGTCAGACCGAAAGCTTCCATGTGGGCCCCTGGATCATGTTAATTAACGTAAATCCTTCACGCTCTAACAAAATATTAATCCCCCTTTTCTCACAATATTACTACTTAATTAAAAGAATTCTCTTTGTTTTTATTTTTGACAAAATGTCTCATTTTATAATTATAATAATAATAATAATAATAATAATAATAATTAATTTTCCACAACAATCCAAAATACAATTATATTATTTTTTGAAATTTTTTAAAGAATTGCTTATTCATTTTATTTATTAGGCCCTTATTATATCTGAAACACTTATATTCTAAAATGAAATGAGAAGATATTTAAAAACAAAATTTATAATTAGTTAAGATTTGGATGAAATAAAGACAAGGGTGATGCAAAGCTCAGACGGCATGCCTAACCAAACAAATGCAAACCTTACTTGAGAAAAATTAGCGTAACCAAACATTCGACCGTTGTGGAAAGAGCGCGTTTCCATTTGCCACGTCAGCTTTACACGTTAACCGCACGTCTCCGTTAATGTCCCTCTGTTAACAATAAGATCATTAAAAGCTAATAAATCATTTTATTATCTCTAAAAATCTTCTCAGAATCACTCAACATTATACTAATACTAATTTATAAAACCACTATACTACTACAAATTCCTCCTCTTTTCTTAAAAATAATTTAGTAAAGAAATTTTAAAATAATAAAATATTGGAAAGCAGAGGGAACTTGGAACAACAGTGGAAAAGAGAGAAGAAAAGGACTTCAATAATCAGCAAAAGTATACCCTTTGATTTTGCTCTCTCTCTGTCTTCACCTTCCACTGTAAGTAGTTTACAGTTCTCTCTATCTCTCTCTCTCAATGCCTGCATTAAACAGTTACTGAAGTTTTCATCTTCATTACATTTTCTTTTTTCTACATTTTAGTTAGTGATTTTGTTGAAATTGTCATTTGGGTCCATTCTTTTTTTTTTCTCTCTCTAATTAGATTTGATTTGGTTTCCTTTCTTGTTTCTGTATTTTAGGAGATTTTAATTTTCTCATATCAATCTTTTTTGTATTTTAGATTGCTTAGCCACCATCATTGAGTATTCATTAGTTAGATAAGATCTTAGGAACACTACTTAGTTCAATTGCTTTGCGGATGATCATTTTTAACACAAGTACAGTTTTGGTTCAAAACTTTAAACTTTGGACTTGGGTTTTTTGGATTTCGCTATTGCCATTGCTGATTAGATAAAGTTTCGGTTTTTGTGTTTGAAGCTTGTAACTTTCTGGCTAGTTTGGTTGCTGGAGAATTGAAGGAAAGTAAATGGGGAATTAATATTTACACTTAACCAATTCTAATGTTATAACTTCTACTTTTTGTTTTGTTCAACTGTAACGGTTGTAGTTTTCTGCATTGAATTTGTTGTTATGAAATGCAGGTTTAGATCACCAAGAAAAAACAATGTTCACCGATAGATGGTGGGTTGGAGAGGTGAGTAAAAGTCTAAATTTTTTGTTTTAAGATTATAGGTTGTGTTTAGTTTTATATTTTTCTTTATATCGAATGGTTGATAATGGTATGGGTCTGATTTAAGTTTACAGAATGTGTGTCAGGGAGGTGTTACCAGGAGGGATGGAATTTCCACTTCAATTTTGACTGAGAAGCCAAGTTCTGATCATTTTGGTCGTGTAAATAAAGATGCTCAGGGGTTTGGATTACCTTATACAGGGAATTTCCGTAGTGGGCACCAGGCATTTGATGCAATACGTGTGTCCCGAGCCACACCAGTTAGTAGGAAAGTTAATGGGTCTGTATCAGACATGGACACATCTTCTGACTCAGAAGATGAAATTTATGGTGGGCATTACTCTCTGGAGTCATCTCCTCAAGATGACAAAGTTCCAAATATTGTAGCTGCTAAAAGTACCTCTCCATTGAAAAGGACTGAGAATTATGTTGCTGATAAAACTCATTCCAATTTGAGTATGTCTAAGGAGTCACATTGGCAGAAACAAGGAAGTGCTACAGTAGAAGATCAACTTTCAGATTCTGACATTAGTAGTAAAGCTTCATTTATGCAGCACAGAAGTACTAGTTATGCTACCTCCCATAAACAGGTTCCCTCTCCAAACTGTAAACTCGGTATAAAAGGGATTCTCTAAAAAAATAATCTTCTGATGATTACTGATTTCTCATGATATAATACTGTCATTATGTGGGATGGGGACTAATTTCTTTTGGTTAAGCTTTTCCTTGCTCGTAATTATACAAAAAGCAAATTAATTTGCAGTTATTCAGTCTTGTCTGCACATTGTGACTAGTTTGATACCACGACCTTATGCATGAGATTTGCCACAGAAAACCGAGTAATGAAGACAGTAAGAGCACTCTTGTTTTTGTTAAGTGTCATTGCTTTAAATCCAGCACCCCTAAATTGTATAGGAACATGTTTGCGCTTTTTTTTGTGGGATCTAGCTTCAAATATTTTGCACAATTTTTTGGATTGTCCTAGTTGTTAGAAGTCAGGCTTTTCTTATCATTTTAGTTTATCCAATACAGAGAGTGGATGTTTATAACCATTGAATATCTTTGATGTACAAAGCATGCTACTGGGAATTTTAAATTGTGTTAATTTGCTTTCCATCTTTGTGTTGAATTTATTTTATTAACTAGGTTTCTCTAAGGATTGGCTGTGGCTCCCCCTCAAAACTGAATTATCTGTGACTGATTTTGTTTTCCAAAAGAAGTGCCATGATTGAGATTGAAATATGGTTTTGTTCCTTTGTGGGTAATGAAATAGTGTCTCACTTCTGGTATTGGTTGACGGTACGTCTTGAAATGCGAACATAACAATGAACTGCTACGTTCTGCCTGGGTTGTATTGGTAGTTTAAGTATAATGTGCCTCTAAGTTGGATGTATGGATTGCAGGGTGTCCATGATCCAAGATTGGAGGATAAAAAGCTTCTTTATAAAGATATGCCCACTGCTCCTCCTATCCATTCTACTGTAGACATAGAAAGAACCAATGACATATCTCATGTCAAAATTTTGCATAGTTATATAGCCACAGATAAACCAAAGTCATCAACATATGTTTATTCGAGCAACACTGTACTGGATGGAACTGGCAATGGGAATCCTGACCAATCTGAAAGGTTAGTAGAGTTTTTTTAATTTCTTAGCATTCTCATTTTAGCAAGAACTTAGAAGCTTTTAATCTTCCTTACAGGATTGCATCTGGAAGAGATGTTAATGCACCCACAACTTCATTACCTGCTCGGTTCCCGACATTTCATGCAAGGTATGTTAACTAGCAGAAGCAACAACATGCAATATTGGTTCTGATGTCTGTGGTCAGAAAAAATTTATCCCTCTTGAATATGCTGATGTTATCGGTTGCTTGTTTACTGTTTATATTTATATATATAGTTTATTTATTTTTCTGTTCTGCTGATTGGTGGATTCAGTTCGCAAGGTCCCTGGTGTGCTGTGATTTCCTATGATGCATGTGTTCGACTCTGTCTTCACTCATGGGCCAAAGGTTGCTGTGAAGAAGCTCCCTACTTTTTGAATAATGAATGTGCATCATTACGAGATTCATTTGGGTGGGTGCAACTTTTTCTAATTCTTTACTTCCTGGTATTCTAATGTGGATGGTTTGCAATCTGTTCTATAATTCTAACTTTTGTGTTCATGTTTTCTTTTGTATAATTCTTAACTTTTGTGTTCATGTTGAGCTTATCGTAGAGGACCCATCTAGCGAACCGCAACTTTTTTGGGACTAAGGCCTAGATTGTTGTTGTTTTATAATTGTGGCATGAAGATATGTGCAAGTGTGACTTCAGAAATTTAAACTTCCCTATTATTTGTGTCATTTTTTATTCTGCTCTATGGTTCTATTCCAGGTAGTTTACATTCTCTTAGTTAATTCTTTTGTTCGTGTTAATCTTATGGCTGGCATATGGACATGTCCTAATGTGAATTAGAGAGATGTTAACTAAGATATTCTGCAAGATGGAACCTGTAGTAGCTTTTTTACTCATTGCTTTTTCTATGCATAAAATATTATCTACAATAATTTTGGTGCAGAACCAAGTCTGCCACATTTTTTAGGCAATTTTCTTAACATCAGAATGAATTGATTACTAACCCTCATCATTATAGAGATGATTGTGATGTAAAGGGATTGAAGATAGTTTTGGAAACTATTGTGACATTCTTTGTTGAATTTTTATTTAATAACCTGTTTTCTCATTACTTTCTTGATTCTGCTTTAATATTGTAGTTTACAGCACGTGCTGTTACAACCAGAAGAAGAACTTTTGGCAAAACAGACTTCACATTTGGTAAGTGAAGGGGCCGCTCCAAAATCTAAGAGAACTTTTGGAAAAATGAAATTGCAAGGTATTTTTTTTGTCTACCTCATTCAAGAAAATTCATAATTTTCTATATGGTTTGCATTATAAGGCCTCTGTCTTCTTTTTAACATTTGGTTATTGCAGTACGGAAAGTGAAAATGGGTTTAGACCCACCTCCAGGGTGTAGTTTTGCATCTCTGAACCCATCAATGATAAAGCTTGAACCAATTCGTCGGCAGTTGTCAACTTTAAATTTGACATTACAGTCTGGATGGGAAGCTGTACGGAGAGTCCATTTGACACCTCATATTCCTCCGAATGGTTCTTTTTCACAACAAAGCATGGCATATGTTCGGGCGAGTACTCATTATATTAAACAAGTTTCCAAGGTCTTGAAAAACGAGGTTGCTATTGTCCGCAGCAACCCCTCCTCATATGAAGCTGTTCAAGGTGTTTAAACTTTTGCATTGTTGAGCATCTTAACTTCACATCAGTTTTCTGTTAAAACATAAGTTGATGCATTGCTGATTTGCCTGTCCAAAATAAACAAAGATAACATAACTTAACCTCTCTGAATCTTTCAGTGGAGGATAACTCATATTACAAGGTTCAGATAGAAACCTATAGCAGATGTAATCATGGATAAGCTTTATGCATCATATTGATATTGTTAACCTTTTTATTTTTTTCACCATAATCACTTTCTATTTTCATATTTGAGGTCATTCAACAGAGTATTGATGCAATTGCTAGTTATGCTAACTTCTTTTTTGGCTAGTTAATGGAGTGATGGTGGAAAACCAAGCTGCTGCTTCCACAGGGAGAGTTGAGAGTGCTGAAAAAAAAAAAAAAAAAAAAGAGAATTTTCGAATAATTGATATCGCTTCTAGGTTTTTTAATCCATTTTGGCATGTGGGGTAGAAATGTCCTGATTCATAATCCTTAGTCATTGTTCACTCCGTCTGCAAATTTTTTAGGCCTATTAAAAATTTAATTGATTAATCTTAATTCAAATTATAAGAATTTAATTAGTTCCTGTCATACTAGTCCTTTCTATTCATTAAGATCAATGGTTCCCATTTTCATTTCCTTCCTGTAAATTGGTCCGGGGTTACAGAAACATATACTTGCCTGTTGAGGTTGAAAAGTTCTTCTGAAGAGGATGCAATTAAAATGCAACCTGGATCTGGTGAATCTCACATGTTGTACGTCTCCAATTCATTTTCAAGTTATTTCTACTTCCTGTTTCTTTGAACAGTAAATTAATGAATGTTTCTGAAATGTAGCTTTCCTGACAATCGTACTGATGACTTGATAATTGAAGTACGAGATTCCAAAGGGAAGTACTGTGGCCGTGTCTTGGCTCAAGTGGCTGCTATAGCTGACGACCTGGTAAGACTGTTATTTCTCTTAGTTCTCAAGTGTTAAGGAAGATAGTTATAAGAAAAAAGGGTTAAGGAAGATAGAATGCTAGAGATTTTAAATTCCAATTCAATGCAGAGTGACAAGCTTCGATGGTGGCCCATATACCATGAACCAGAGCATGAACTCATTGGCAGAATGCAGTTGTACATAAACTATTCAACTACTCCAGATGAGAGTAACCATCCTAAGGTATTTGTTGGATATTATTCTCAAAAAACTAATGCTTGCTCTTTTTGGTTCCTTATTTGGCGTAAATTGCAATCAAGCACTATATAGAAAAAAGTAATGATAATTAATTTTATGCTTTGTGGTCAGTGTGGGTGTGTGGCAGAAACTGTGGCATATGACTTTGTTCTGGAAGTTGCAATGAAAGTTCAAAATTTTCAGCAAAGAAACTTATTGCTACATGGCCCGTGGAAGTGGCTAGTAACTGAATTTGCATCTTATTATGGAGTATCAGATGTATACACCAGATTAAGGTATTATATAAGGCAGAATCTGTTATTTCATATAATTAGTTTAGCAAAAGTTTCCTAGATAATGTATTCCAGTTTCTGTCTAATTTTTGTGATTCTTCAGATACCTTTCCTATGTAATGGACGTGGCTACCCCCACCAAAGACTGCCTTGACTTGATATATGACTTATTGCAACCTGTAATCATGAAGGGCAATAGGAAGAGCGTGCTGAGCCATCAAGAGGTGTGATTTCAATTTAAATGAATATATGATGTGTTAACATATTTGACTTGGTTAATGTTTAAGATTCTGCTTTCTTATTTCTCTTTCTTCAAGAAATATGCTTTTCAAATCTGAATAATGCTAAAAAATACTGATTGTGAAATCTGGAGGATGCTGAATATGCAAGTAAATATATTCCGTTTGCATTGAAAGTAAATTAATGCCAGTGATTATTAACATGTTAACCAGAATCGTATCCTTGGAGAGGTTGAGGATCAAATACAACAAATGCTTGTGCTGGTTTTTGAGAACTACAAGTCACTGGATGAGTCGGTACCGTCTGGGATTATGGATGTTTTTGGTCCTGCCACTGGATCGGCAGCTCCTGCATTGGCACCTGCTGTCAAGCTGTATTCTCTCTTGCATGATGTATTAAGTTCTGAGGCACAGTTAAAGTTCTGCCGATATTTTCAGGTAGAAACTGATTTCTTTTCTCTGTTTCATTTTTTGTGTGGTGCCTCTTCTGCTTCATATAATTGTGATAACCTTTCAGGCTGCTGCCAAAAAAAGATCAAGAAGACATTTGGCTGAGACAGATGAATTTATAAGCAATAATGAGGGCACCTTGATGGATAATGTGATGCTTTCAACTTCTTATCAAAAGATGAAAACTCTTATTCTAAGTTTTAGGATTGAAATTTGCACCGACATGCAGATCCATAATCAGCATGTGCTTCCCAGGTAAAAACACTATTATCTACATCATATCAAATAACTTTTTGCTTCCTTATTTAGTAGGAATTCTATGGTAAATTCTTTTTTCTATTTGTAAAATAAGTCATTCAATTAGTTCACTAATGACCTGTTACTTCTTTTTGTTGCCATTGATTCATGGATTTTGTTTCTTATATATTAATTACCATCCAATTACTAATTGCTTTTTTTTTTCTTGTCTTTAGTTTTATAGACCTTCCAAATCTGTGTGCATCAATATATAGCGTGGACCTCTCAACTAGGTTGCGCACATTTCTTATTGCATGTCCTCCTCCTGGTCCATCACTCCCTGTAGTGGAACTTGTTATTGCTACAGCAGATTTTCAAAGAGATCTTGCTTCTTGGAAGATTGAGTAATTCACTTCTTTACTTATCAGTAAATTTGAATATGTTCAAGTTCTAGTGTTTCTTAAGTGAACTTGCTCAATTTTTTCTTACATTCAACAGTCCAGTGAAAGGTGGAGTTGACGCAAAAGAGTTGTTCCACTCTTATATAACCCTCTGGATCCAAGACAAGCGTTTCATGTTGCTTGAGATGTGCAAGTTAGACAAGGTATAAATTTTTCATGATTGTGGCTAGCAATTTTGTTTTTTCTCATTAGTTACAAGGGGTGGGGGACATAGTGCGGTTTGAACTCAAAACCTAAGGGTCTTGGCAATGCTCAATTTCCATTAGGGCAAGAGCTTATCCCTGATTGTGGTTATCAATTTGTATATAGTTTTAGTATGCCTTTTAGATGTAATATTGTATGTAGTTAAATTTTCATTGGCACTTGAAAAAGGATTATCATAGTTGCTAATCTCTTTTGTGTGTTCTTAACATTGAACATTCTTGAAAATGCAGGTGACTGCCCCATAAGTTGACTAGCTACTCTTCTTGTAACCTATATTTTGAAAAAGAAACTAGAAGACTAGCTAGTTCTTGAAAGATGAAATGGTTGATATTTTAAAAATTAACTAGTAATATTGATATTCAATACTAAAAGGTGAGTTGAGTTGCGAATCATGTTAATGATGATGCCTCTATCCTGAGGTTATGGAGAATGACTCATAGGGGGAGCTGAAGAAGGGAAAAAGAAAAGGTTTTTTAAACATCATATCCATGTTAAACAGGAGATTATGCAGATATGATTACTACTTTAGTTTGGGCACTTTTGGTGGCCCCTTCATAATGCATGCAAATATCAGCAAACACTTGTCTGGTTTAACTAAAATCTTAAGCTTTGCTACATTATTCTTAGTTGTGTCTTTATTGTTATTTAAATTTTACTCAAAATGATTTTTATCAGGTAAAGTGGTCTGGTGTGAAGACACAACATTCAACAACTCCTTTTGTTGATGAGATGTATGAGCGACTGAAGGACACATTAAACGAATATGAAGTTATAATCTATCGTTGGCCAGAGTATACTATTGTTTTGGAGAATGTATGTTTTTTATACCTCAATCTTCTAATTCTTTTTATCTTCATTTGGCATAAGTTTCAATTACTGATCGCATACATCTGGAACCATCAAAAGGCTATTGCTGATGTTGAGAAGGCAATTATTGAAGCTCTAGACAAGCAGTATGCTGATTGCTTGTCCCCTTTGAAGGACAGTCTCGCCCCAAAAATTTTTGGTCTCAAATATGTTCAGAAGTTTGCTAAACGAACAGGGGAAATTTATATTGTACCTGAAGAGGTGAAATTCTATTTTTAAGTTGCGTGAAATCTTAGGAGAGTTGGATGTTTGTTATTTTATCTGCTAAAAAGTTATAATTATGTTTCAGTTGGGTGTTCTTCTGAATTCCATGAAAAGGATGCTGGATGTGCTGCGGCCCAAGATAGAAACTCAGATGAAGTCGTGGAATTCTTGCACCCCAGATACAGTGACAGGAGAATGTCTTAGTGAAGTAACAGTGTCGCTAAGATCCAAATTCAGAAGTTACCTCCAAGCAATTGTGGAAAAACTTGTAGAGAATGTGGGTATTCTTTACTTCTAAATTGGTTTACTGAAAGTAAAGTTTTCTGGCAATAACATTTACTTAACTTTTCGTCCATGGACAGTGATAATTCAGTTATTGCTATTCCTTGACTGCATTTTACATTTGTTCAATAGAGAGAGAATTTGAACTAGTGAAATAATAATAGTTAGTATATAAGATTCATATCAAGTGTTGGGTTTGGTTGACACTTCGTATCATTTTCACAGTTTTTTGACTAGTTAATGCTTTCCCAAGGCTCTCACCCATGTCTTGCAAATGCTGCTACTCGAATAGCATTGAAATTATCTATCGCGAATTATAACATGGTTCAGTTTTCGAATGGTCCTTTGTACAAGGTTCTGGCATTTTTCCTTCTTTTTTTTTTCCATGTGTTCTGGTAAACAAACAATTTTTTTGGGTTTCTTATTCCTTTTCAAAGCTCTCAGTTGTTAGTACATGATTTATTCCTAGTCATTTGTGGGTAAATATAGTAGGCGAGGGTGAAGTTGAGGGAACATGGAAGTTCCTTTTCTTGAAAAGTAATGGGATTATAAAGATGCATGTTTAAAGTTTGTGAACTTTCACCTTAAACTGATGCTTTTGTTTCCATGACTTTGTGCAGACGAAGATGCAAAATGCAACAAAACTGAAGAGCATAATCCAAGATTCAAAGGAAACAATGACAGAGTCTGACTTAAGAAGTAGAATGCAGCCTTTGAAGGATATAATGATAAAGACGATGGATCACCTGCATTCTGTCGTTGAACCTCTTGTATTTGTTGCCATTTGCCGAGGTTTTTGGGACCGCATGGGGCAGGTATTATTACTTTATATAGAACTTGAGACTGTTATGGTTTTTATTTGAATGCTTTTTATACTTAGTATCATTATCATTGTGTCATTATTTCAACCAGGAGATGCTCCGATCTTTGCAAAGTAGGAGAGAGAACAGTTCTTGGTATAAAGGCTCACGAATTGCTGTATCTGTAAGTCACCCTACAACCGCTTGTTTTTGTTGTCTGCATTTCATGTGACGACATTTTCAAATTTTGGAAACTTGTAATATTGAAATTATACTTCTAATGGAAAACCTTCAGTACTGCTGTCTCCAGTCCTACGCAAATGCAATGCTCGAGTACCTCACTGATATTTCACAAATTTGAAAGATATTTTAATTCATTTTCAATGTGATCGAAATAAATGTGAGAAACATACAGTTGTTCCAAAGTACGAATGGCCACAGAGGCATGCAGCACACGGAGTTCCAGTGGATTGTGAAAATGCTGCTCAATCTGATTCTAGAAATTGTGAACTTTCATGTGCAGTTTGGTCTATTGAGCTGCACTTGCTATATCTGATCCATCTGTGACTTGCAGATCTTAGATGACATATTTGGATCACAAATGCAGCAATTACTTGGAAATGCACTACAAGAAAAAGACTTGGAGCCTCCGAGATCCATAATGGAAGCTCGGTCGGTACTTTGTAAAGATGCAGTGAACCATCAGGACAACTACTATTTGTAGATTCTTTCATTCCCGTACATACAGATTCAACATCTTTTAAAATTGGAGGAATGGTGTAACCAGAGTTCGGAAAGACCGCACGTTATTGCCGGCAATATACATTCAATCTCAGAATGAACAAGTTTTGTCAATTTTGTCCCTTGTGTAAGTGTTGATCCCTTTTCTCCCACAGAAGGAAAATTTTTGGAAGCTCAATTGGAATTCATCTGAAATACAGAATATTAGTGTAAGAACAAACATTTGATCATATATACAATTCAAGTTATGGAGCAGTATTATTTGCTGCAACCTTAAGAGTCTTAAAATAATTACCAAGCATTGGTAACATTTGATTCATGAGTTTTGTTGAGAAGTGGACTAATACACTAATGTGATGATGACAAATCAACAAAATTAATTAGGGAAAGAAAACAATTAATTAAGAGAATGGTTTTTCCTCAATTTATTATAAAGAATTTTTGTTTTACTTGAACAATTACTTAAAATGGAGAAAGTAGAGAAGTTTATAATAATTTATTTTTAGAAAATTAGTTTTGAATGTGATTAAACATAGTTTTTGCATTGAAATTAATAGAACGTAAAAATCCCATATCATGGAAATTTTTATCAAAGTCCTTTTATTTTTCAAGTTAGCATTTTCTCTTATAATATTTAGAAGGAAATTATATAGTCATTGTTTGTTGAATTTCATAATTTTATGCGATTAGTCCAACGATTTAGGTAAAATCTCAATTCAGTTAAATGTAAAATTGATTCAATTAAATTAGATTAGGATGAAAGGAAAATTCACTTCACACAATAAAAGTATACGTCTCTTGTTTTATGCTATCAACACAGACACAAAACTAGTAAATTAATACATGATATGATATGTAGATTGGAGTTTTGCATTATGTACAAAATATTATGGATTTGAGTGCTTCCCTTCCTTTTCCTTTTATAATCCACATTTTTCAATACAAATTGAAATTATTGTTGCATGACAAGATTGGATATTTGGCATTACCAATTTCATATAAAAAAACCTTCATTCATTCCCTAATTTGGACCAAAAATAATATCAAATATTGTCTTAATCACTTTTAATCATCTCAATCAAACTTTCCTTCAAAAAATAAAAATCATTTATATCTCATTTTAACTTATATCCTACAAATATATTAAAAAACACCGTACAAACATAACGCGCAAATGAACTTTCAATTAGGATTGATTGAACCAAACCAAACACCGTTAATGAATTCCGTTATCATCATCATCGTCAGAAATCTTTTAACAGTTTCCGGACCTGTTCTAAGGTCACAAACAGCACGATCGTAAACGGACCTTGCCTTGAAATCGTAGGTATGAACCCCTTGTAAAGTGCCATGGGTCCCTCCGCCTTCACCGTCTTCATTGCACAATCCAACGCTCCTCTGTACGGCGGCGCCTCCCCTGCCTCCACCTTCATATTCATCACTCTCGTCTTTATCACGTCCACCGGATTCGACACCACAGCCGCCACAAATCCTGCCGCAAAACTCGCTGTCACGTGCGTCCCTAGCCCGTCGCGCATCAATCCTTTTTGGAGAATCGTTTCTTTGAATTGATCGTAGGATGCTAGCTGCGATGCTGTAACTAGCATGGCGCGGTTCACCGTAAGGGACGAGCCGCGCCACAGGCTAGTAATTCCTTCTTGTTTTGCCATACACGAAATAGCGTCGACAACACTCTTGTAATTGCGGCGTTGAGCCAGAGGGAGACGACCGTCGGCTTGCATGCGTACCATTGCCACATCTGCCGGGTTTCCAACGGCGGCTCCGATTCCTCCGGCGATAAGTCCGGCGACGATCTTACTGGTAAGAGGCATGGTTTTTGTGGTAGGATCAGTCCATTTCTGCTTCAAAATATCATAAAGACCCATACGGGTGGTGGAATAGAGAGTCTGGCGGAGGACGGTGGCGGAAACACCGGAGAAAAGGGCGGTGACACCTTCTTGTTGAACAATACGGACGCCGACAGAAATGGGACCCACACGAGGTGGTGGTTGTTGACGCGGCACGTGGATGGTGGTGGAGGCGCCGTGGTGAAAGGCAAGAGCAGGGCGGAGGTTTTGTATAGTAGGATTGGTAGGCGCGTGGGATTCACCTTGGAGTTGCATGCGAACTTTAATAAGATCAAGAGGATGGGTGGAGCAACCAGCAATTACAGAAGCTATTCCACCTTCAACAAATCCCTTAAAACCCATGTTTGGCTTTTGGGAAAAAAATCAAGAATCAAGAAATTCAAATTTCTGGAGAAAAGAAAATGAAAAAAAATTAAAGAATGGAGGAGGACCAGTTGGAATTAGGGTTCATCTCACTGGAAACCAGGAGATGGGAATGGAGAGCGAAGGCAACAGAAGAAGAGTGAGGGACGTTAGGTCTCTGAGACATATGCTAATAATTCGAATGGTGGGGAAAATAATGAAAGACTGATGGTTGGAGAAGAAGATGAGGAAAGGGGGAATATATAGAAAGGTTTCCCATACGCGAAAATTTCGAATTTTTCAATTAGACGCGGTTAATTAAAGATTTGATTTTATTTGATTTTAGTGGCTTATGGCTGCCACGTGCCACATTACATTCTTTCGGCGCATATTATATTCGATTTCTACCGTGGTGAAACCATTTTTAACTATTCCGTATGCGCGTGTCTTTCCTTCCTTGTGTTGCGTGTCGCGGGTATTCGATTTAACCCGACCAAATTGGTTCGATTCTAATCAGTTTTTGGTCCCGTCTCATATTTTGTACCTGCCATTTTGAATTTTTACAGTAGTGATTAAAGGCTTATAGTGGTTCATTATCAACAAATAAATTAATAAAATATCTTCTCCATTTATTTTATATATGTAACATTTCTATTTTGAATATTTATTCTTCATAGGTAAGAATTAAACGGTAATCAATAGGTTCATATTTTATTTAAAAAGTAAATAGAAAAACGTTGATTTTTTTAAAAAAAACTATACATTTGCTACATATTTTGTACGCTTATTCTTACTTTAAAATTTAGCACTTAATCTTCTTAATTTTTACATATTTCTATTTTTTTATAATTATATATCATAAATTTTTTTATTTTTACTATAATTTAATTCAAACACATCTCACAGAGTGGTAGAGAAACAAATGTTTTGTTGGAATATTAAAATGACCAGCCACTTGTTGACAAAAGGAAATATAACATGTTTTAAATGTCAAAAACACCCTTTACATGTACCCGTCGTCCCAATGAGTAAAATTTGGTTTAAAAAAAAAGGTCACATACGGGAAGAGAATTATGAATCAAACCAAACCTATTATTCACCGTGAAATCTGACAGAATACTATGTTTAATAATGTAAAAAAAAAAAAAAAAAGAAATACATGATGTATTATTAGAATCAACAAAGTCATATATAAACATATTATTCAATTCAAAATTTCAAATCTATATTAATTATAAACTAACAAGTATCTGATCATAAAAGTCGGTTCACATACGTAAATTGATATTCATATTTAAAATGTAAAAACCCTTTCTTATTCTATGAATTTCTCTATTTATTTTTCAAAACTTGCCTTCCATATATTATTTAGAAGAGACGTTACGATTTTGTCCATCCATTTTCACTAAATTTATCTTTTTATCATTTTTTTTAAATACACTTTTTGTTTGTCCCTATATTTTAAATAAATTATATTATTTTGTCCTTTTTCGCCGAAATGGTAAAAAAATTAACAAAACGTGTTCATTTGAATTTTTTTTACTTTATTATAAATATAACATTAGTTTTAACTGATAATATATATTTGCTAAAAATATTAAAATATCATTCGGTTCAATCCATTATTTTTTTTATTTTTTCAGCATATTAGTATTATTTCAATTAAAATTAACCTCATATTTGTAATAAAGACAAATAAACAATTCAAATGAGACATGACTTATTAATATTCGTCACTATTTTTAGCCAGAAAAGATAAAATAACGTATTTTTATAAAATACAGGGACAAAAAAATCTATTTCAAAAAGTGCGGGGTCAAAATTATAATTTTTCCTTCTTTAGATTTGAAAGTTTCTTAGATTTTGTTTCATGTATATTTTGAAATTTGTAAATAAACTACTTTTAGTTTAAGTCGATCATATTCTTACACCTGATATTAGAAGTGTGCGAAACACTGCAGAAATTTCGATTCGTCTTGGAAATTGTTTCAAAAATTTTGTGGCAAATAAAACTCGATGTAACTTTCATATTCCCGTCAAGAATTTTGTACCGAAAATAATTTTGGTACAAGACTGAGAATTTAGCAAATACTAAATTGTTTTGTTCTGAATTTTCATATCATCTCGTTTTGTCCTGAGAATGCAAATTTCCGATTAAGCTGTATAATCATATTTTTCTTGTTGAGTATTTTTAGTCAGATTAAACCTTGCAATCAATTAATCAAATTTTTATTCTATATCAATTCATAATCAATAATTAATTAACAAAGATATTTTAAAAAAAATTATATGTTCATTTTTACATAAAACTTTTTAAATTATTTTGAATTGTATAATTTATTTTATTTAGTAGAATATTTAATATTTTTTCAAACATATCTTTTTAAAAGATTATAATATTTTTTTATCGTATTCATTTTATTATCTTTAGATCCGAAGATTCTTTAAAAAATATCTTTAGACTCAAAGTTTTATACTATGAATATAGTATAGGATGACATGAAACAACTTAATTATTGCAACGAGTATGAAACTGTATTTTTGTATGTCCCGAAAATTTGAAAAAAGATTGAGAATTACGTAATGTGTCAGGTCTAGTCCCATAACTAATACACAATATATGTTCAAAATAATTAATAATAATTCGCATGATGCATAGATACTGAAATTTTGTTAGTATTATATAAATAATTTATATTCAAAATGCATTAAGAAAATAAATTTAAATTAACTAGAGGCATGTGGTTCATTGCTAAAAACTCTTCCTCCCTTAACTAAGTTTGTAGGTTCTATCCATGTTATTGGCTAGTTGTCTCACTATTCAAATGCTCACAAGCCAAAGAATTTGGATTAATCTAGTGTCGTTGATATATATAAAAGATGGATCACTAGAATACCGTGGTGCAATCTAAAAAAATTAAATTATAATTTATATATAATAAAATTTTAAATATTATTATAACTTAATTTTTTATTTTATTTATCATATTTTAAATTTTTAATCTTAACTGTGGTTTAAATATACTTTCTAATGATTTTTAAAGAATTATTTTTATATAAATTTTAATTCATTATTAATATGAATTGAAAGAGATAAAAGAATATAATTTTATAAATAATAAATAAAATAGTAAATGGATAAATTATTGAAGAAAATAAAAACAATTTTATTAATAATTAAAATAAATTTAATTTTAATACCATTAAGAATTTTTTTTAATATTAATATAAAATATTAATGAATTATACTATTGAAAAGTTTTAATAAATTATTAAGGGATTAGTTCACAATTTGTATTTATTAAAGATGCTTTAGATTTGAGATTTGTCATATGCAATTATTTATACAAGGAAAACACATTCAGGTGAATGAGTTATTATAAGATTTAAATATATATATTAATGAATATGAGTTTTGAATGTATATTGTCATTTGCATGTTTAAATTTGAAATTAAAAAAAAAAAATCAATTAAAAGAAAATAGTTTAGAAAAACAAAAGCTAAAAAATTAAAAACCATTCCTTATTTTTCATGAAAAAAAATAAAAAATAAAAACAAACAGGCCCTTAATTGTCTAAAGTTTTCTTTTTTTTCCCTTCCATCATTACTCTATAATTGTTTAGAAAATATTGACATTATGGCCTACAATTAATTTCATCAACTAATTTATATTTATTCAGACTAAGCAATAGGACCGCAAGCATTTTTCTCCTACTTCCATTAATTAGTATAGAATATGAATAGTAATGGTACCCCACTAAAAAAAATGGTAAGTAGCTTTTATTTGCTATGCGTCTTGTAGATGAGTGTGAATTTAAACCAAAAAAAAACTAAGTTCAAGTACTAAATTGGTCATTAAAAAAATTTTAAGGTGTTAAATAGTTATAATTAATTAGTGGAATGATGATTGGCTTTTGAGGAAGCTGATTAACAATAATGTTGTGTAAAGAAGGAGAGGGCCAAAGGGATAAAACGTCAATGTCCATTCATTGTGGCCAAATGCTATTTCTGAGTTGGATTTCCACTTCAACGTCCCACTTTGTTTCAAATTTATAATAACTGACCGGTTCGCATGGACAGACCGACCCAGTTGAGGTCAAAAAGTAGGTTGGATATTTTTTTTTTTTAAACCAAGATCATAGCAGGTTGGATGCAGGGTAGGTTATATTATTTTTGTTGAATAAAAAAAATAAAATGAACGGCTGACTCATTCTTTGGGCCCATAAATTTTTGAAGTAATGAATTTTAAAAAAATCATAATCGTCGCCTGAGAGATTCGAACTCTCGCGGGGAAACCCCATGTACTTAGCAGGCACACGCCTTAACCACTCGGCCAAAGCGACTTTGCTGCTTTAATACTTTTAAAAATTTTAAAGTATATATCTTAATTACTTTTTGCATTTTACCCGCCACACATGTATCTCAAATAAAATAATATGTTCATTATTAATTTATTTATCTATTTATAAAAATATATAAAAGTTACCTGTTGAGGGTTGACATGGTATAATATGGATATTTTGATTATTCTTTATTATGAGACATTTATTAGTAATTAATTAATAATATTATTATTGTTTTAATAATAGAATTACTACATATAATATTAGATTTACTTTTCTTTTAAGGTGTAATTATTTTGGGTCACTGAGATTTGGCCCAACAAACTCGTAGGTCCCTCTATTTTGGAAATTATATCATTGGGTCCCTAACTTTTGAAATATTATACTCTCAGGTCCTTCCGTTCAATTTGGCCGTTATCCGTAAAAGTCAAAGGATTTGCATTTAAATTTTCTAAAATCCCAAAAATACCCT